>APFE030113979.1:274496-300287 GCA_000404065.3 Pinus taeda | reverse complement strand
CAGACCAAAACCATAGGATCAAAAACTATCAGACTAATACCATGAACCAACCATAATATTTCCCATGTGCGTGCGCTTTTCTCTGCATGAAAGTGCATGAACTTTTCTCTTCCTGAAAGGAACTTTTCTCTGCATGAAAGTGCATGAACTTTTCTCTGCGTGAAATGAACTTTTCTCTGCATGAAAGTGCGTGAAATTTTCTCTGCATGAAAGTGCGTGAACTTTTCTCTTCATGAAAGGAACTTTTTTCTGCATGAAAGTGCGTAAACTTTTCTCTGCGTGAAAGTCCGTGAATCAGAAAATAACTTTGCTGCACTATAATTTATCATCTGAGATGAGTGGGTTTCCATCAAGTACAACATATGTATCATAATGCCAACATACCTTTCCAATCACGCTTAAGCACAGTCTTGCACTTTGACTACTCATAATAGTGCTTCAATTTCCCTATGACTTCCTCCAATGACCAAGGCTCATCATACTCAATATAATCCTTTAATGCTAATGGAAGTCCATTGGTGAACCTTTGAATCTTCGCCTTCTCATCCTTAAGATATGGAACATACCTCAAAAACTCCAGAAACTTAGTCATGTACTCTTAGTCTATCATAGTCCCCATCTTCAGCTCATAAAACTCCTTAGCCTTTCTATCGTAGTATCTCTTGGAAAAGTACTTCTTTTTTAAGAGTCTCTTAAAGTCATCCCAACTCAACTCCTCTATCCTGATGCCTCTAACACACTAGGTTTGTCTTTCTCTTGAGACTGAAAATAAATATCCTAGCTTTCATATTCTTTGTATAAGCATACATCTCGAAGAACTTCTTCATCCCAAATATTCATGCTTCTACATCTTTTGTTTTCTTCAACTCTCCATCAAATGTAGGAGGCTTAGATTTATTAAACTCATCTGGAAATTACCCCCTCTCACTCCTCCTATAAGGACAATAACAATGATGACCATGATGTCTATCTAAACCGGGACTAGAATAAAAATCATAACCACTACCTCTCTTGTCAAATGTATCCATCCATATTCCACCTTTAACCATGCCATCTCTATCCAACATGTGCCCTAATCGAGACCTAATACCATATGCTCCATCAGTCCTTTCCTCCTATCCATAATTGATTCTTCATTGTCCCTGTCTCTATAAATATGATGAACTCTGAAGGATGACTTCATTAAACTCAACTTTCTTTTCCTTGACTCTAGCAAGCCTTTCCTGTGACTGAACTATCCTTTCATTATCCACCTTGAAAATCCTGATTTTTTCCTTCAGACTTCTCAAGGTATCTTCTATTTCAGTAGAGTACTCTTCTCCTCGTTGCTTAGCTAATCTATAAGGAGATTCACATGAACTATAATCCACCATTATTCTCACCATCTCTGATCTTCTTCTTCCTACAAACATACCATGTTAGATAAACCAAATATAAACATAATCAAACATACCTTAGTGAAATTCAGGGGAGGTTATATTGTCTACACAAATCATTCCATATTAGCACAATATACATGTATATATATAATGACACTAACATATCAACCTATCGACATCATCTCAATCATCATGCATGATAACTCAAACTATAACATCGACGACACACATGACAACCATATCCATTGCAATGCATGTATATGATTGACACACATGCATAACAATCATGTCCCACTCATTTAGTCCAAGTTTTTGAACTTGGAAGATCTGATACCAATCTGTAACACGTCACCCCACATTTACTCGCTTTTACAAACCCTCCTAGGTAAATGTGAACTAACTTGCTAGCATGACATGACCTGACCTCCAAGTTCCAGTTATGGAAGTGGGGCTGACAACCTGACACCTTTACTGACAACTTTCAGAGACCATAAATCAATCAGAAGGCTCCAAACCACTCTCAGTGGGAAATCCTTGAGTTGGACCTCATTTTCACTAACGTAATGCCCCAACCACACACACAAGGCAAGGCCTCCAACCGCATGCATATACCTACTTTCATGTGGTTATGGTCTAAATTTCCCTGTTCGAAGCTTGCAGTCTCAAGATCTTAGCCACTTTTCCAGGAAAGCCTCCAAACCACTACCTATAACTTCCTGTAACTTTCCAAAATCATAATGTACATGAAAACAATGTCAAGCATTCAAACTTGACCTCAGAACTTGACCTAGACTACCTAGAACATGATAAACATTTCATCAAACATATGGTAAACATGTAAGCTACAGGTCATGAAATCATATCTAAGTATAAATCTATGAACTTCATCTGAAAATCACCAAGAAGGTCTAAGGCCCTCTCAAGTAGCCGCACCAACACTATTTAGTCCATCCATTCATCAACCATTCAATAACTTATCAAAGCTTAACAAGAGTCATAGCTAGAGCACGCCATAAAACCATGCTTATAACCAACATATAACCAAAATATTAGCCATGCCAAAACAACCATCAAATCAACATAATAACAAGTACAAGTTCTCATAAATTAAAATAGGAAATTAGCTCTTATTAACTTATGCAAAATCCAACCAAGTCCGAGACTTCCAAATACCACCTGACCATAGATTTAGTTGAACCAAATATTTCTTTCAACCAATCACCCCCTATGAAATATTCCAAGCATGAATGTGGGATCTCATGGGATAAACCAATACATAATCAACCAAGAAATCCAAAGGTTAAACCACCTCCACCCTCAACCTACTGCGATCTTATCTAAGCCAATATCGATATCACTAAACCAAACCAAGCTTGGATGCTTCATAATTTCTTCACCATACCTTGAGGAATTTTCCTATCTCCGCCTACATGTTGAGGGATTCCTAGAGAAAACCATCTCCACCCCTAGCCCATGAGAATTTTCCTGATACCACCTCGCCTAGTTCCAAAACCTTCTGAAAATCCAAAGCTCAACTAAGAAATGAATCCCATCACACCATGGCTATCTAGGAAATGGCAGAGAAAAGTTGAAACCATTGTCAAACCCAGAAAAACCCATGCCAATGACAACAAATGAACCAAATAAACAAATGCATGTACCATGAATGACACCTCAACTAGGAAATCACACATGCAACTTGTTATCTACAAAATCTTGTTGCTAAAGTTGTTGATCCAACCTTTTCATTGCTTTCCTTTGCTTTCATTTTCTTTCCTTTGCCTCCCTTTGCTTGTTTTTCCTTTCCTTGCTTGATTTCTCCTCTTGGAGCTCTCTCTCTCTCTCTCTCTCTCTCTCTCTCTCACTTAACCCAAGATAAAGCTAACAAAAGCTAAACCAACAAAAGTTGTGAACTGATTATATGAAACCCTTTTATTATTGATGTCTCTAGTTTCTTCATTTTCCTTAATTTTTCCTCTAATTTCCTTAGCATGCAAATATATCTCCCTTCACCTCCTTTTTCTTCTATGTTCCTTTATTTCTCATAAATAAATGTCAATTGTTGTCTCTTTACCTTTTCTAATTTCCATACCCATTAATAAACCAAAATTGATCCCCACTATAGTGTTTTCCCAACATTCAGCTTGGAATACGTGTCACATGACCTTGGTCTTATTTTTCCTTTATTAGCATTTATTACATGAACTTTAACTTGGAGGTGTTATGACCGGGACATATTTCGTGTCATTGTCGGGGAGGAATTGAGTCCACCTCATTATTATCTGAATTTTATGCTTCAATAATTTTATGAGAGTATCCCAAATCCTATGTTAAAACCTCTCATCACACAAGTCATATAGCTAGATCCATTTCCTTAACCCGAGATAGTAGTTCAAAAGGAGTCATTGTTCCTAGAAAGAGAAGAACTAATTGTAATACCACTTTCTTTTCATCATCCCCCATAATTTCTCCTTCCCTTATAGTTAATAACCTCTTAAGTACTTCATCCACCTAGATGCAATGGCTAGGTCGTGGCTTAATGTTGCATTCAAAACCTTGGATGTGAGTGGCTTCCCTGATGCACCTCATAACTTGCCTAAAAATTATGGTGAATGGTTGCCCAAGTTCAATGGGAATAATGAAATCATGACTGACAAACATACACATGAGTTTTACTAGGTTGTTGGTGGAAGGTTAATAGAAGAAGAGGATATAATCATGATGTTTTATTCCTTATCTTTAGAAGGAAGTGCTAGTGACTGGTACTTAGATTTTCCTACAGGAAGCCTTAGGGACTAGGACAAACTCCATGAACAATTTAACATGAGATGGGCCACTGTAAAGGAATACATGAAACTCTTGGCTAAGTTCTATGGAGCTAAGAAAATCAACAATGAAAGTGTCAAGGATTTCACCCAGAGATTTGAAAAATTGGTCAAAGAAGTGCTTGACCTATATAAACCTACTAAGTGGGCTATCCTTGACCTATATATGAAATCATTCTCTAATATATGTATTATGCATTAAATGAAAAGGACCATCAAACCCTTGTCCAAGCCAAGGATTTTGTTGTTGCAATTGAACACAATTTAACCACATATATGATTGATATTCTTTCATATCCTAGGGCCAAAATAGAGGTCAAGTATAAGCCAAGCACCCAAATTGACCACACCTACAATCCTTTTCCAAAAATTTTGATAAAATTACTAATAACTTATGCAAAGGGAAAATGGCCACAATGAACAAATTTAAAATATTAGATAAGGAAAGAGAGTCCCACCAAAGCTATACTCCCAAGTCCCAATTCAATCATGATGGGGCTCATAAGAGAAATCCTAGTAATGGCAATAACTCTTCTCAACAGAATGTGCCTAACACCCTTTCCCCTACAAACATGGTTAATCAAGAGGTATTTCCTTCTTGTTAAACTTGTAATGAATCACACTATGAGGAGGAGTTCCCTATAATCAAGTTGAATAGAAGGATAATCTAGAGCACTTGAATCTAATTAATGATCCTAGGCCTTCCACTACCTTGCTTGATGAACCCACATCCATTTCTCAATAAATGCATGGAAATTCAATTGAAGAACCTAGTAAAGAACATGATGAGCCTATTAATGTTGTTGAAGCTAAGGGTATATTCAAAGGGTTGCATTATACTAGAATGAATAGTGAGCCCAACCTAAAGCAAATAGTAGTAGTGATCATGTCCCTCAAAGAGTGTTAAATCACATTTACCTCCTAGTAAGACTAATCATAAGACTAACTCTTCCAATACAAATAATATAACACCATTATATGTGGACTTGGGAAGTGTCTTATCCAAGGTGAATGTGCTTGTTTCACTCTTGGAGCTTTCGAAACTTGAACCCCAGAGGGTTCAATCCAAGAAAATCCTCAACCTAGATGGAGAATCTGAGGACTCTCCTATTATATTACAGAAAATGTATAACGACTAAAGAAATAGAGGGCATGCACCTTTGTTTTTATCCCTAGTAATCAACAATATTATACTACACAATTATATGCTTGACACTAATGCCTTTGTAGATGTTATGAATTTAAGAGATATGAATCAATTGGAAATGAAAAATACTAGGCCTTATAGGAATGTGTGTGGCTTTGGCTCAAAGTCCATACATGTGCATGGTTTAATCAAGGATGTTAAATTCTCTTTTTCTTCTAGCAAGATATATTTGTATTAATGGACATAGTAGTCATCGATATTCCCAATGCCTGGGGCATACACTTTTCAAGAAAATGATCAGCATCTATTAATGGGCATTTTCAAATGGATATATCATATGCTACAATACCCACCATTAATGGGAAACCATTCGTTGTATATTGAGAACTTCATGTGGTTGAGCATGTGGAAGACATTGACCCTTTCCCTTTCCCCAAGCATAGTAGCAAGACCAAGTGTAACACAACTCCTTTAGACATACAAGTAAATTGGAAGCAGTTTGAGCCAAGAATCCTTGAAATACCTAAGGTGGTCAATTCTATTAGAGTAGATGTATGTCAAAAAAATAGTATACCTCCCTCCAAAGATAAAAAGACATAATTACCAAACTAGAAAAAAGAAGCAGTGGGTCCAGAAACAAGGGAAATATTTCCAATTAGGAGATCTAGTACTTGTGGATGATAACCTTTCCCTTTTAAGGCCCACGGTAAAGTGGGGGTAGGTTTATTTTACATAACGAACCTTGATGGTGAGCTCTTGTCATCCCATGTATAAGGCACAAACCTCACCTATTTTAGTGGAACTTGATGTAGTCATGATTAGATAGTTGCCTTGCATTCACGTGTCTTGGATGCTTGTGTGTGTATTCTACTTTTGACATTGTTCATGTCGATGTGTATGCATAGAAGTTCGATAGCATTATATTAGCTAATATTTTATTTTAGCATTATTTTATCCTATATGAAAAGGGTGACAATCAACACCTTGCTCAGTTGTTATCAACAAGTTATTGTGAGTATACAGGAAATAAGTCTACAAAACCCCAAGGATTGTTGGATTTCTCATGCACTCCTCGTTTGATCACATGGATCATACTCTCTATGATGAGAACATGTCTTTGAGTTGGAGCCAGATGTTACCCACCAAAAAGTGGTTAACTTAGGAGAAAACTTTTCTCCTCCTTGGACATATATTCAACTAGCAACCCTATTTGATCAACACATAACATGATGCAAGGATTCTCCATTTCTTTCCCTATTCAGATTTCTCCTCTCATATCTGGAATTCCATCTTGAAGGAAGGTGATTCATCCATTGGCAGGTACTTTAGCCATTTTGAAATCGTGTGATTTCACTTAATTTTATGGGCATACTAATATGAATAAAGGCAAAAACTAGATCATTGCTCGATCTTGAATGTATTCTTGTTCTCTCACTTCACCTAGGAGGTTAGTCTTTGACTCTAGTTTAGTGGTACCTCCTATGAGGCCTTAGGGATTTATGAAGAACACTATTGGGGAGACTCGAATTGAAGTATTGTGTCCATAATATTCCATACTTAACACTTTCCATCTTTATCTATATTCATTTTCATTCGTTGGGTTGGTGGTCACTAGTCATGGGGATCATCCTCATCCTTGAGTATGGGCCAGAAAGATTTTCCCTAGAAATTGATGCAACTAAAGAAAGGTTAAATCATAGAAAATCCACATTGAAATAAAAAGATAAAATGGAAAATATGGCTATTAATTAGCATGTGGGAAAAATCCTAGAATGAGGTCTACCCCCCTCATTAGCCATCACATAGTTCCTCAAGCACATGATGCTTCATCTATTAAAAAGAAATTTTGTATTTCTCAGCCCTAATGAGTGATATACTAACTCATCTTCAAGGGGTATTAAATGCAAAATCTCAACAACAAAAAACTTAGGCTCCTAAGTTATGCACCCAAATCAAAGAAAATCATAAATATGTAAAAGGTGCACAAAGGGGTGGAAAAAGTAGGTTGGGGAAAGGTGTGTCTAATGCCTCCATGATTTCTCCCTCTTTATATATATACACTCGGGACGTTGAACCTCCATCAACTGGTCACTTGACTATGGCACATTTCCCTGAAGTCATTTCCACTCAACTTCCACTAATTTCACACACACATATAAATTGATGACCTAAATTGGGACCTATTACTTCCCCTTGGGGGTTGGAAAAACCTAATAGGGTTATCCATCTAACCATTCCTAACATAAGGAGGTAGCTTTTTTATGAGACTTGATATAGTTAGACATTTAAAGGTGATCTTTGTGTGAAGTATTATTATGCTCCTGGCATTAGGTATTGTCCACTATAATGCATTTATGATTATTGTACTTAATGATTGTTGATTTCACTTGATCCTAAGTGGGTTTTGTCATAGTTGTATATCCCTCTTAAGATATGATTTTCCTCCTCATCAACAACGTTGCAAAGGTCGTTTAACCCATTCAAGAAAGAGGATGTAACCTTATTAATGCAGTGTTTCCTATCTAGAGCATAAGGTTACTTGATGACCCCATATGGTAGTTGACACTCTAAGGTACCCGTGGATGCTAAAACATTAGGCCCATGAAGATTGGTGTTAGAGACATTGAAGATGTTCCTAGTGGACCTAGGATGCCTCCATGATGGCCTTGACACTGTTTGATGGACATATTTTGTTTTAGTCTGGATGATGATGATCATCCTTAGGATGATAAGGGAGGACATGGCCCTTTAGAGGGTAACGTTGGGTACCATAGAGATGATGTATTGGTAAGGAGACACTTTGGAGACATACCCATGATCTTAGAGCTACTTCTTTGAGTGTGGAGCACTCAATAGCCCACTTGACACTTATTTTTGTCATTCCAAACTCATTTGAAGGATGGCATCATAGTGAAGGAGGTCATCCTCCCACATGTGGTTATTTATTGCATCTTTTGTTATGTTTTTGAGCTATGAGGTTGGATTGTAACCTCTCTTGTGTAGGACACTCAAACTTGTAATTAGCGTGTGTTGCTTTTATCACTGTAGAAATGAGTGGGATAAGTCTCACATAAATAGAGATTCCCTTCATTCATTTCATCAACACATGTTTTATTCTTTTCCTCTCCAAGATAGTGCAAGCTAGGTTTTTTCGCTACAATGGACCAGACATGATCTATTATTGGTCTGACTTTCTTGTGGAATTGATTTTTGTATATATAAAAAGTATTAATGTAATATACTTTTTTATTTTTATGGTTAAAGGAGATTTTAAATTGATTATTTTAAAGTAAAAATGAGATCTTTGAAATTTTAAAGGATTTTTATGAGTGTTTAAAACTTTAATTACTCTATTTGTTTCTTCTATTTGGTTTAAAAATGTTTTTATAAACCAGCCTAGATCCATCTAACTTCGGATTTATCATGCGCGAGAGGGATCAAATCCCTTGAGGTGAAAACATTCTTTTTGGAGTGTAGGATTTGAGGAAAGGTTTGCACCTTGAGGGATTCAATCCCTCTCAGTTAATGATAGATCTGGAGTTAGATGGATTTAGGTTGGTTCTAGCTGAGGGCAGCAATGTCATATTTTTATATTATCATTATTATGTAAATGTTTGAGATAAACTTCATACTTCGAAATTTATATTATGTATTATTTCACTGAAATAACCATATAGTTATGTTCTTTAGTTTAGTCTTTGTTGCTTTCCTTGATCAATCTCAACCATTTTCTTCTAGTATTCTTATTGTCACCCATGTTAGTTTTGCAATATTTTCATATCGATTATATGGAAAGTGCAGTTGAAATCATAAACCATTTAAATCTTTAACTCTAGTTATTGTAGTAAACATTTTACATTTTCTCTCTTGCTCTCCAATATTAATATGTTGAATTACTATAAGACAAAAATCAATGCACGTTGTCAATCTTTTTGTGAATATTTTTTTTGTGCTTACACTAAAATCAATCACATTATTAATCCAATCACTTAAAATTAATGTACCATCATACATCCAAGTTATATCAAATCAGAAATCAACATCTACATTGAAGTCAATGCATCTAATGCAAACAATCAAATATGATAACAAAAAAACATCTACACTGAAATAAATGCATATAATGCAAGCAATCAAATAGGATTAGAAGTCAACATATACACGGAAATCAATGCATCTAGTGCAAGCAATCAAATATAGTTATAAATCAATATCTACACTGAAATCAATGCATCTAGTTCAAGCAATCAAATAGAATTAGAAAACATGTACATTAAAATCAATGCATCTAATGCAAGCAACCAAATAGGACTAGAAATCACATTTACACTTAAATCAATGCATCTATTGGAAGCAATCAAATATGATTATAAATAACCATCTACATTGAAATCAATGCATCTAGTGCAAGCAATCAAATAAGATTATAAATAACCATCTACACTTAAATCAATGTAGCTAGTGCAAGGAATCAAATAGAATTAGAAAACATCTACACTGAAATCAATGCATCTAGTGCAAGCAATCAAATAGGACTAGAAATCAACATCTACACTGAAACCAATGCATCTAGTGCAAGCAATCAAATATCATTAAAAATCAACATCTACACTGAAACCAATGCATCTAGTGAAAACAATCAAATAGTATTAAAAATCACCATGTATGTTAAAATCAATGCATCTAGTGTAAGAAATCTTCTTTCCTCTCTCCCCCCTCCATCCATAATATATATATTATATATTATATAATATAATATATATATAATATATATATATATATATATATAATATCCTTCTTGTCTCTCTATCTCACCCCCAAACATACACACACTCTCTACATCTCTCCCTTGTCACTCCCTCTCTCTCCCTGTATTTCTTCTTCCCTCCCTCACTCCCCTTCCAACTCTATCACTTTGTCCCTCCTCTCTCCTCCTCTCTCTCGTCTTCCTCTCTATCCCTTTATCCCCCCCATCTCTCTCTCTCTCTCTCTCTCTCTAACCCTGTCACTTTCTCCCTCCCTCTCTCCCCCTCTCTCTCCCTCTCTCTACCCTCTAACCCTGTCACTTTCTCCCTCCTTCTCTCCTCCTCTCTCCCCCTCCATCTTTGTGTCTCCCTTTCTCTCTCTTATCCTTATCTCCCTCTATCACTCCTCTACTTCTCTCTCTCTCTTCATCCCTCCTCTCCCCTCTAATTTACTTTATCTCCTTAAGTGCAAGCAATCAAATAGGATTAGGAATCACCATCTACAATGAAATCAATGCATCCAGTGCAAGAAATATTCTTCCGTCCCTCCCCCTCCTTCTCTCTCTCTTCCCTTTGCTCTTGCCTCCCCCTCGCTCTCCATCTTTGTTATCGCTCCCTCTCACTCTCTCCACCTTTCTCTCTATGTGTCTTTCTTCTTACCTTCCTCGCTCTCTCCCTTCCTCTCTCCTTCTTTCTCTCACACCCTCACTCTCTTCCTTCCTCTCTCTCTATTTCTCTCCCCCTCAACTCTCTCTCTCTCTCTCTTTGCCCTCCAACTCTATCACTATCACCCTCCCTCTCTCCTTCTCTCCTCCCTTTCTCACCATCTCTCCTTGTTTGTCTCTCTATCTCACCCCCAAGCATAAACATTCTCTCTCCATCTCTTCCTTGTCACTCCCTCTCTCTCTCCACTTTTCTCTCTCTATGTCTTTCTTCTTCCCTCCCTTTCTCTCCTTCCAACTCCATGTCGCTATCCCTCCCTCTATTTTCCTTTCTCTCTCTATATCTCTCCACTTCTATCACTCTATGCCTTTGTTCGTCCCTCCCATATATATCATTATAATATACAAAAATTAATATTATATTAATTAAAAGTCATTAAGTTGAATAATATTAATATCAATATTATAATAATATTGATATGAATATTAACCTTTCAATATTAATATTAGATTTATTATGTTTTTTACATGGTATGACAACAAAATTTATAGTAAAACTACATCAAATTAATATTTTCAAAGATTACAACTTTGATGTGGAAATATTTGTGTTTAGAGATTTTAATATGTCTTTAAAGATTTTAATATATCCATATGATATGGATTTTCCCTTTAAACATTCATTTTATAAATATTTAATTCAAAGAAATATTAAAATATTTTGGAGGAGGATTTTTATTCTTTGTGTTGAATTAACCTGTTTATTTTGATTTAAGAAATGGTAGTGGCTTTAGTAAAAAGTAAAGATGTTTGAAATTTTACTTAATTTGGAATTTTAATGTGGTGAAAAAATTGTTGAAAGTAAATTTATGATCCATTCAAATTCAAAGTATATGATAAAAGAATTATTAAATGCATGAGATAAGTGTGTTGTAATTTTTTTTTATCTAAACACGAGATAATTGTATTCTAATTTTTTTATCTATATTGTTATTTTCATTTTTGTTTGGGGCCAACCTTAAATTTTTTCTATTTTCATTATTATTATTTATTGGAGATATAAACATAGACATTATTTAGATTTCTAATTTTTTATTTTTATGTTCACTGACATTAGCTAAAATTTAACTTTGAGCACGAACATACTTACACATCAGGGTCATACTAGGTTGTAGAATGCACCTCTTGGGTTGTAGAATGCACCTCTTGGGTTGTAGAATGCCTGCACAATTATAATGGAGTAGAGAAATTTCAAAAATACCTCTAATTTGAAATTTCCACAAAGTCAGATTTATCACACAACACTTCAATTTTGGCGTTGAAGTAAGTTATTTAGAAATAGGCTAGCCAATCTCTCAAATACTTCAACAATAGACTTTCAACAATATAAATATAACAACACCTTAGATTTGTAGTTTCATTAAAGGCATGGTAAAAACATTTGAAATTTCATATTTGATAACTCAAATAAATAAATATATCGAGACAATCATAAAAATGGGCTCAAAACACAAAATTAAATAAGCAATAAGAGAATATAGGATAAAAATGGTATAACTTCTCAATATTACAATATGAAGATAAAGTACAATACTTCAACTTTGTCAATGCTAGTACAAAATGTCTTTTTGCTTTCTCCCGCGCAAAGACTTCTCCAATGCTTCTCAAATCTTAGCTAGTGCATTTAACACCAACAACAATAAGGCCCAACAAAGGATCCCACCAAGATATACTATTTACTAACCTCTTCAATAATTCATCAACAACATAGCTTCACACCAACTCTCGAACCTTTAGATTCACACTTTCATCTCATGAGCTTTATTCTTCACTCATCTCAGACAAGCCAAGGAATTCTAATGTATGTCTCTCACAAAACACTATGTTACAAACATTGTGCCTTGGAAATGATAAGAAACCAATAATTATAGCCCACTTCGAGGGGAAAACCTCAATTTTTACAATGAATACAATGTATAAGACAAGATTTGATGATCTTAAGACTAGGTCTCCTTAGAATATTTAGGAGACAAAGGGTACAATTATAATAAAATGGGACCATGGAAGTTCCAACATACGTAACAATATAACAAAAGAAATGCTATCACTCAATATTCAAGGGCCTAATAAGGGGTTTCAGGTTTAACAGCGGGTTTTTGTAGGGTTTAACATGCCCCTCCCCTTTAAACAAGTGTGGTCCTCAACACTTGACTACCTGCGAGTGTTTCTGCGTGAACAACTTATCTTCCCATGTCACTTCTTCCACTGGTAGGTTCTTCCATTTAATGAGGTACTAAATAATTGCTCGATTTTTCAACTTCTTAATCCTTATTTCAAGGATTGTTTCTAGTTCTAGTATGATTTTCCTTTCTTCATTAATCATTGGTAAAATGGTTTCCACTAGGATCTTCTCATTTATTACCTTATTTAAGCAAGAAACATGAAAGATTGGAGGCAACTGTAATTTGTAAACCATACTTCCATCCTCTGCAAATCCTTATAGAGGCCATAATATATTGGTGCCAATTCATTGTCCTTCTTTTGTTGCTTGAAGAACATCTATTTATATGGTTGTATTCTCACAAATACGGCCATTTCCCAACTTCAAATTTCCTTTCACAGCAATGCTGATCTGCTTTTTGTTTCATCCTATTTTGTGTTATAATCAAGTTGTCCTTCAATAGTTTGAGAACCTCTCATTGGTGTCATATGTGGTCCTCTACTACTTGAGCCTTAACAGTACCTTTCAAGGGTGATGTGATGGATAGATGATGATATCCATAAAGTGCCATAAATGGTGATAACCATGCTCGTGAATCAAGACAGCCATAAACTGATTGATTACAAGTCACATCATGACATTAATGCACTATGATCTAATAATACATTACTACTGTCGGAGTCAATGTGATGCTATTCTAAAAGAAATAACTCTAATGCCTATGATACAATTATCATGGGGCAATGGACAATTTTTTTTAACTGTGGAATCTAATGCTGGTGGTTTGTTTTCATTAGCACTACCACCAATCCTCACAGCGACATGATCAATAACAGAAATGGTGAAAATAGTTTGAATCCCCCTGATGATGATTTCTAGCTTGGCAATCCTAGAGATCAACTTGTTTGTGCAATAGAAGTCACAACGCATATGAAAATTCTTCATGATTAGGGGAAGCATCCATGCCTTTGTATTAATTGTCCAAAGTAATAACTAACTTCTTCCTGTCACTGGCCGACATGGTTTCCTTCACCTTCTTGACATCATGCGCCACGAAGTTTGTGTCAATCAAATATCCTGTTTCTTCCATCTACCATGTGAAATTCTCCAATATTGCATGGACTTTCTTGTATTGGGAATGTGATCTATTTCCCACCAGGAATGCATGAGGTTTAACATCTTATTCAATCAAAATGCATCCTGGTGTCTCTTTCAATCCCCTTACTTTAATATTTTTTATGTCCTTAGCCACATCATTCCACTTTGCAGGTGCAGCATAGATTTGACAGAAATATATAAATGTCAAGCATTTTCAGGATATAAATCAAAAGGGCATTCTGATGCATATTTTCCTATCTCAAGATTTCTGCGATCTCCAAGCAAGGTGCCCCACACTTCAGCATCAGAATCAATAGCATCCTTTTGATGAAATCCTGTGCCTCATCCAACTGGCTAGCATGGATGAATATATTAAAAAAGGTTACACAATGCATCAACAGCAGTGTGATACAGTTATATCTAATCACTCAAGTGAAATATTGCCAACTTTGTTCCACCATTCGTACACAAATTCGTGCCCAGAAAGCAGATGAAGGATACACAGATTGTTTCACAACTATTTATTGCATTTGGGATCAATGTGCAACACCACACCCATGCATACCATTCTCTGTAATAACTGCACTCCATGGAACCATGTCTTTGACTCTTTTGCACGGATCATTAAATAATTGATTTGCAAACTCTGTAACCCCGCATCTAGTATGCATGTCTATAAGGGCAATTCCCACAGAAACATCAAACTCAGATCCACTTCCGATTATGCAATCATGAAATACCCTGCCCTGTTGCAAAGCTTGCAAAAGGAACATGCTAGAAGCAAGCTCGCCACAGTGACTAGATTTAATTCACATCTGCAATAGACATATAGTTTAAGAGAGTCAAAGCCTCATTTGCTTGTCTATTCTTGGAATGCCAACCTATCACGAAACAACATTTGTTCTAGTAATGCATTTTAAACAAGAATACATGGATCCTTCGTGACATTAATGCAATATCATTTCATATAACGGCTCTACAAGACAAGAATAACACCACAGCCTGGGACACAAACGATTTTGGAGTAACTATTCTTGGGTTTGTTTCTTCACAAACCAATGTTTGTAGGTTGGTTGGGCTAGCTCACCAGTAATCCCCATATCAACATAGTATCATCACCAGTAATCCCCACAGGAACAGGATCCATCCCTGAAATGATGGAAGCGGTTTGAATCCCTTACGATGATTTCTCTCCTAACAATATTAGAGATGAACTTGGAGGCAACGTGGCAGTCGCCACAGACACGAAGGTTCTTTGTTATTCGGATAGGCATCCCTGGCTTTGTATTAATAAGTCCAAAAGCAATGGCTAACTTCTCACTATGACTGCCAAGAATGTTCTCCTTTGTTTCCTCCTCGACATCATGCAATACAAAGTTTGTGTCAGGCACATATCCTGCTTCCTCCATCTGCAAAGCCAAATTCTCCAAAGTTGCATAGATTTCTTCAGATTGAGGGTGTGATCTATCTCCAACAAGGAACGAATGAACCTCATTATCTAATTCAATGAAACTACGTCCTGGTATCTTTTTCAATCCCCTTTCTTTCATCAATTTTCTAATCTTTGCTACATCATCCCACTTGGCAGCTGCAGCATATATGTTTGCCAACAATATATAGTTTCCAGCATTTTCAGGGTCCAACTCAAAAAGTTGTTCTGCCACATATTTCCCCATCTCAATACTGCAATGAATCCTGCAGGCTCCAAGCAAGGGTCCCCATACATCAGCGTCAGGATCTAATGGCATCCCTTTGATAAAGTCATGTGCCTCATCCAGACGGCCAGCACGGCCAAGAATATCAACCATGCAAGCATAGTGCCTCACTGAGGGTGTGATACAATAATCCTCACTCATAGAATTAAAATATCGCCACCCTTCATCCACTAATCCTGCATGACTGCATGCTGACAAAACAGATAAGAAGGTTACATGGTTTGGCTTTATACCTGTTTTCTGCATTTGGACAAAAAGTGCGATGGCTTCCTCACCAAGTCCATGCATTCCATAAGCTGCAACCATAGCACTACATGAAACCACGTCTCTTTCAGAAATCTTATCAAACAATTGACGTGCAATCTCTATACCTCCACATTTGGCATACATGTCTATAAGGGCTGTTACAATGGAAATATCAGACTCAAAACCATTTCTGATTATATAACTGTGGACCAACTTGCCTTGTTGCAGAGCTCCCAAAAAGGAACATGCCGGGAGCACACTTAGCATAGTAACAGGAGTAGGATTCCAATCTGCAAAATGCATTTCGTTAAAGAGCCTCAAGGCCTTATTCCAATGTCCGTTCTGGACATACCCAGCAATCATGCCATTCCATGAAACAATGTCTCTATTAGACATCTTGTCAAATAAATGGCGAGCAACCTCTATACTGCCACACTTGGCATACATAGTTACAAGGGAATTGCCTATACAAAGATCAGATTCCAATCCACTTCTAATAATGCACTCATGGATCGATTTACCTTGCTGCAGATCTGCTAAATGGGCACACGCCGAGAGCACGCTTGCAATCGTGATCGCATTAGGCACCACGCTGGATAACTGCATTTGATGGAAAAGGTTCAAGGCCTTATCAGGGTATCCATTATGAGCATAACCAGCGACCATTAAAGTCCAACATACGACATCTTTGTTCACCATTTTCTCGAATACTTGGCGTGCATCACTGAGACTCCTGCATTTGATATACATTTCTATGAGGCCAGCCCCTACAAAAACATCCCACTCAAATCCATTCTTAATTATGTACCCATGAATCCACTTTCCTTGTTGCAGATGTCCTAAATAACCACAAGCGGGAAGCAAGCTAGCCACAGTAACAGCATTGGGTTTTACAGATGCACGGTACATTTCATTAAAAAGCTTCAAAGCCTCATCCCCATGTCCATTCTGGGCATAACCAGCAATTATAGCATTCCATGAGACAATATCTCTTTGAGGCATTTTGTCAAACAGTATGCGCGCAACCTCAATACTTTCACAAACTGCATACATGGCTACAAGGGCATTGTTGACAGTAAGATACGAGTGAAACCCACTTGTAATTATGAAACCATGGATCAGACTACCCTGGCTCAAGTCCCCCAATTGGGCAAATGCTGGAAGCACACTTACTAAGGTAACCGGGTTGGGTTTAACATTAGAAACTTGCATCTGATGAAATAGCTTCAAAGCCTCATTCCCATGTCCATTCTGAGCATACCCAGATATCATGGCAGTCCATGAGACCACATTTCTTTCAAACGTTTTGTCAAACACAGAGCGTGCATCCTCAAGACTTGAGCACTTAGAATACATATCTAAGAGAGCAGCTGCCACAAATACATTGGTTTCAAGACCAGATCCCACTATGTCGTAGTGAATCTCTCTTCCTTCTTGCAGAGCTGCCATGGAAGCGCATGCCTTGAGCACAAAAGGAAAAGTGAAGCTATTTGCCTTCATTCCCGATCGTTGCATTTGATGATATAGTCCGAGCGCTTCTTCCCATTTGCGGTTATTAGCATATCCTCTGATTATCAGGTTCCATAGTTGAGTACTTGGTTTCTGAATTTTCTCAAACACTAGCTGTGCATTATCCAGACAACCGGACGTCGCGTATATACTCACAAGCTTGGTTGCTATGTGTAGATTTTGATCAAGTCCAGTTATGAGGATGTGGGCATGGATTTGTTTCATTTCTTTCAAGTTGGTGCATGCCTGCAACGCAAGCACGGATTTGAGGGCAGACTTTGAGGTTGCCATTGGCGGGATAAAAGCTTCATAACTCGTTCTATAACGGGCATTGTTGTCCGATTAAAGATTTTGTTACTGGACTTGGAGTCCTGGATAATTTAGGTTGACAGCCGTTGAGAGTAGATTTGTCCATTGCTGGGCATGGATTATGGACTGCTCACAAATTTTTGCACTGATTAAGTATATAAAAATTTCAGAAGCGGACATATTCAGAACCCGTGCAAAAAGAGAGAACCTGTGGACTGAAAAACTGAACAGATGCTGAAAAACAATACACAGCTCGAAACTTAAAGAATGCCCACAATCCAACAATGTTTATACAAAATCTGGGGAAGTGGAAATTCAAAATCTTGGAAAAGGGACGAAATGAGAAGAGATTTTAAAACGTACATGTTATTTCAAAAAACGCTAAATATAATCTTTATTAGATTTGTTTTTAACATCAATGTGGAGATATTGGTTTGATTCATTATTTATTAATTTTTTGTTTTTTTAACATCCTTGGATTACACATGTGAAGAAGAATGGGTATAGTCTTTTTCAATTTTGTAATAAAACTTTGATGTGGAATATGTTTAGTGTTTGATGTGTAAATTGAGAATTTTTATATTTGTAGAATTGAGGCTTCTATGATCCATTATAGTTATAAGAAGAATTTTGGCGTAAATCACATAAAGAAATATTTGTCAACGCGTTTCGAACCAACCAGTGTGGTTCATCGTCAGGATAAGTTGAAGAAACACATCCAGTATTATAGATTTATTAAATGTATTAGGCTTTGAATGTATATGTTCATATAATATTATAACAAATTGAAGAGAGTCCGTTGAATTATTTTATTATTTATTTTGATATCATAGTATTTGAGTAAATAGACAATT
This sequence comes from Pinus taeda, assembly GCA_000404065.3. Taxonomy (NCBI): domain Eukaryota; kingdom Viridiplantae; phylum Streptophyta; class Pinopsida; order Pinales; family Pinaceae; genus Pinus; species Pinus taeda. Next base: position 281,577 of record APFE030113979.1, on the reverse strand, counting down.
AAATAAGATAAGAAAAAATATGGAAAGAAAATTTTCTATTTAGGTTTTAAACTTTCATTGCATTAAATAATGTTGACAACAATTTTATATGGCACATCAAAATTGTATGTAATAATATTATCGAAAATTTGCATGAAAATTGGAGTATGATATAACGAATAGCTTGATCTAAATTTTATATGAATGAGCACAACTATCTAAACATTATAAGTAAGGTCTTCAAGTCAATTTCACTTCAATGAAAAACCATATGTATTACTTAGAAGGGAAGTGTTTTTAATTCTAAAATACATAGACATAACTGCACATAAGCGTTCTTTAAAAGAAATAGTATAAAATGCATTACAACCACACATGCATAATGTTAAGCCCCTCTATAGTGGAAATGGCTAGTGGGATCAGCATTACCTAAGTATAATTCTCATGAAAACAGTTATAATTCAAAAAAACGGAAAATTGTCTCAATTTGACTACAATGCTGATGTGCATCACTAGTGAATCCCAAATGAGGTAGGTATTCCTTAAAGGGTAGGGGCTAAAGACTAGCAACCACATGAAGCAACATGACCACATTATACAAATATTGTTCACCTATTTCGATGTTTCATCCAAGAGGAACTTCAACTTCTCTTCAAGATAGTAGTGATAACTAAGGCATTGGTATATCTATCTAGGTTTGGATATCCATATGACTTTAACATTCTACATCAAAACCAAAAAATTAGGCCCTAGAGTGAACATATTTTGTTTCTATACCTTATTGAGTAAAACCATTGTTGAAATATTCTAAATAGCAAGATTGTTTGCTTGAATTAATATAAATTTTTGCGGGAGACTATACCAAGCCTTCCATGATATAGTGCCCTCATCCCAAATATATCTCCATTTTGAAAATCCCTTTCTTAGATAGTTTTATAGGGAAATATTTGTCCACATGAGCAAGGGTATAATAAAGTTCTTTCCAAGTCCAAATTGAATAACAAGACATACATAATCCTCTCCAAATACCAATCCAATGCCAAGAGAGTACAAAAGGGATTATCTTCCATGTTTTCCATGTACTTCTTCATAACATAGGTGGGCCACTACTTTTGAAATCCTACAAAGCGCAATGAAAACACTAAGAAAAAACTAATGCCTAATCTTGTTTTTTTATTTCCCAATTGATATCACATGTATAAGCAATGATGTCTAACGTTCATCAACCAAAAAAAATTCTAACAATGCATTTAGCCAATAAAACATCCTCTTGAAGTTTGACACCAATAAGATCCAACTTACTTTATTATTTAAGAAACTATAGAGCTTAGATTAGCATTGGGTTGAAAGCGCTTCACATGCCCCCTATATATGTATTATTTAATGGATCTAATATGTGACTTGTTTAATTAAATGTAAGGTGAACTTTCGTAGGGTCGACCCTTGGACCCAAATAACTAGGCCGCGTTGAAGTCAATTGAGTGAGATACCATATCGTGTGTTATAAGTAGATTGCAAAATTATTTTACAACTATTATGACCAATGATATATTGGTGTTACATATGGGTTGTATTTCCTCCTCCTCTAATTAGTGCATTATCTTATTGTATTTCTAGTTTGCACCTAAATCTATGTATGTTTATGTTAACTAATATATTAATTAATAATTCTATGCATTAATATGTGTATCTCTTGTTGTGGGTCAATAAGAACCCATAGCACACAAAACAATAAGCTTAAATCATATTGTTTCCTACATTATTGGGTTTGTATAGTCTACCCTAATGTTCACCTGCGATACTTGTTGTAACTGACTTCTCGACCTCTAGAATCTAGGGATACATGCCATTAGTGGTGGGAATAAGATGGTGAGCATGTTCCATGATTATTAAATATTACACCTGAGTGTATCCATGATAGTTCTATGGTTGGTTGTCTATGCATGATTGTGCCTTTGTTCACTCAAATCCTAGCAATACAACATATGTTAAGGGTTACAAGTAGTTATAAATTTGTTTCATGATACACTCTTCAAACACACCTCTAAAAATGATGCAACTTCAAGTCTAAACACTCCCTTGTCCCATATTCACTTGTGCACCTCTAGTTTTTTTGTTATAATAGATAATAACAATTTACTACCTTTTCCATATATCAGATTAAATGTTTTGATTCCTACTTTTTTCCATTTGCATGACCACAATGATTCTTAGTAGTAATAGACTTTATTTTGACCATTTTCCTTCTTACAATGGGATGATATCTGGAGCTCAACATTTGTACTTATGGAGAATTTTTTATGCTCATTCCAATGGATCACATCACCAATTAATTTTGTGGCAATTACTATGCATGTACCCTATGTAGTGCAACTTTATGATGGTGGATTATGCTAAGACATTTCCCATCTTCTTTTTAGGAGTTATGTAACTTTATTTTAGAATAAATTGTCGACATTATTCAAAATTGACCATGGTTGAACCCATGGGCCATCGTAGAAGGTATTGATTGATTTAGCATGCTTCCTTTTACTTTAGTTCTTGATCATGGTACAATTATCATCCTCCTCTAGATACAATAGAAGTTCCCCCTATCTCAAAGAGCATGTACATGAGGTGTGTGATTAATTAAATGATATGCATGCACTAATAATTATAGATTTCACTATGATCACCTAGCCATTTGTCCTTCATGCCCATAACTATTTGTCTAGTGCCCTACAATATTACCCCTCTCTCATGGCCCCTCCTCTCTCTAAACCTAAAATCCCTACTCTACATTGACCTTGAGCATCATCCCCCTTATTTGTTATTTTTTTGTTGTCTCACTTGAAGAAATTTCACCTACTTCTATTAAACCCCTCAGATACCCCACAAAGTTCTACCCTTTACCATTACTTGCAATGTTGGATTAATCTCTAGTTTGGCCTTTCTTCCCTCGGGCTTTTTATCTTGATATCTATATATTCACCAAGCATGGTATGTTTAGTGCATGGACATGTCAACATATTAGTACCCAACAACATTGCAGTCTAAATGAATCCTTGAGAAGATAATTATGCCCTGATAATCCACAATGGTAGAAATATTGAGACATATTATATTATTTGTTCCATGAAATGTATGAAGATATTGTTGTTGAATATCATGCAATATGTCAATGCACTTGTGAGGTATAATGAGAGACTCATGATATTACAACAACTCATTTCATATAGGACAAGGGTCATGAATAAAATCAAATATTTGATCACTCATCACATCATCATTATTATGACCCATTGGATAGTGATTTTAAGGGCTTGTCATTACTTCACCGTCATTCTCCATTTAGTGCATCTTTGTGGTTGGTTTAGTGAAGCAACCTAATTCCAATAGCCTGTGACTCTTTGAACATATGTGATATAATAACTTTATGATGGTTTGAGTATACACGAGGATCTTTCATGGCTTAATATGATGTTTCACTTGTCAATGTTTACCCCACCATAGATATATAATCTTCCCTATTCTCTAATGGCTAGTGCCATGAAGATCACATGCATAGGACAAAAGTATAGTGATAATGTTGAATATTTTGGAAAATAGTTACATATTCTATCACTTATACTTCTATAAAAGTGCATCCTACTTCTAGTTTCTTCACCTTCATTTGTTTTTTTTAGAGTTTCCACCCTTGGACTTTCTTGTTTCCTTTTCTTATTTTTATATAATAGGTTTTAAATTGATTGGCATGGCAGCATATGGTGATTTATCTCATGTCTTTCACCTACTCATTGTGGTGAGTTTCATATTGAGGGTGATGCCTCCCTTAACATATACACCCCTCATGTTCACATAGATTCCTTGTTGTAATGATGGTTTTTGAAATGCCCTTCAATAATCATGTGGTCCACCAATTTTATGCCATTAGCACCTCCATTTTATCGTGGACCATCACATGTGTCACTAAGGGAAAATTCTAGGTGCTAACATTCACAAGTAGGCTAATTTTCCATGTTTTTTCCCAAAAAAAAGATTGCTCAATTTCCTTTTTTTTTCTAAAGATGATTCACCCAAATTTTATAGTATAAAACTATTTTACCTTAAATATCACCAAAATGGTATAGATAATATATAAATAATCGTTAGAAATTTAAATATTTTTACAAATATATCACCAAATATTTTATAGTTCGCATATTAGGGACTAGTAAGATTTGCCAAGGTTTCTAAACTTTGAGATAAAGTTCCATCCTTAAAAATTTCCCTTGTATCACTTTATGATTTTCAAGTTTGAACACAATAATTGTGATTCAATTTATCAATATATTTGTGTTACAATAAATCACATACATCATGTCCTAGATCTCCATATTTTTAGTCTTTATAAAATTAGATAATTCCAATGTCATAGCCAATACATTTGATGCCATCCTAAAAGACTACTCCCATGACACCTTACTATGAAAACATGCCCTCATTCGATCGATTTGTTTCTTGGATGTTAAGTTATTTTGTTGAGATTGCAACAAGATGATGGAGCTTAGTGAAAAGAGTCGCCTTCACTAAGTGGGCCCGCAGGCTATTTTTGGCGCAAGTCTACTTTTAGACTATGTCTATTTTTAGACATATGGATCATGTCTATGGATTGCAGGTTGCTGTTTATGGATGATTGATCAAGTTGGAAAAAATAGATGGACTTCTATTTTTAGATCACAGCGGAGTGACTGCTCAGTCTAAATATAGAACAGTCAAATATTATTAGCTCATAATAATATTTAGACTATAAACTTTGTCTTATTCTCTTGGAGCACTTCAGGATGAGCTACGGATGTGGTACATGCAGATCCCAGAAGGAAATACGTGGTTACCTATGGGATGACTAATATTTGCATGCAGGACTTCAGTTAGAACTCAAGTGAGTTGAGTTTAGTGGACTGGAGGTGCATTTGATGGAGTTGTGTTCAGTTTAGCTTTGTTAAACTGGTTGTATTTAGTCTAACTGGCAAATAGACTAGAGATGAGTTGGGTGAATTAGTTATTAATTAATTCACAAGGTATTAACTCATAATACAACTAATGAATACATCAGTTAACTCAGTTGCATGTCAGTGCATGTTCAGTTCAGCAGGGACAGATGTTAGAGAATCAGATTGCTATCAGTTGTGACTATAGTTGTGCATCAGATCTTGCACAAATCAAGGGATTGAGTATGCTAATGAGTTTGCCCACGTATTTGCCCACATTGTAGCTTGTGCTCACGTGATTTTGCCAAGTAAAGACGTGGTTTCCTTGGAATTATCATCAGTTCTAGAGCAGGTATTGAGCAGCGGAGGCAGGCAAGCAGTGAAGGAGATTTGAGCCAGTGATTGATTCAGATCTGAGCTGTATTGTGTGTAACAGAGGTGGAGATACCTGTGAGAAGTATTATGCTGTATAATGTTACATGACTCAATCATTAATATACAGATAGTTGGGGTTTTTAGCGAGATGCTTTCCCCGGGATACATACTGTGTTAATGTGTGAATGCTCTTGATGTTTTTTGTTATTGATGCTGCTATATTGATGATCAACGTAGAGGAGCTTATGTATTGTGTATGTTTTCCGCAATAGTACATGATCAGGATAATCTCTGTTGAATATGTGTTAAATTATTCAAAATTTCTACATGGTATCAGAGCAGTTGATCATCAGATCTACTATTCAGGAAGTGTTTACATTCTATTTCTCAGGCAGAGCCTGTAATCGGGCCAGGTACCCTCTGGATTCATCATTCCTTTGGAAGGTGAAATATCAGGTCAAAGACAATACAGTCAATCTCTGTACAAGAAATATTGTGTTCTCACGAATCTTAGATCCAAGGCGGTTGAGTTGGTTGCTGGTGGAATTCAAATTTGCAGCAGTATTTTCTTGGTGACAACACAACAATGTATTTCAACGGATTGCGATTGGAATATGCTCTTGAGGGCAGCTCAAACTATATTGCATGGAAGGACAGGATGGAGGTAGTATTGGATGATAACGGGCTAAAGGAGTTCATAGATACGGATATCCCAAAGCCTACTGATGCTACTCAAGTTGATGCTTGGCAAAAGAAGATCGCAAAATGTCGAAGGATTCTGTTGGAGGGCGTCAAGGATCACATTGTGTCCAGCCTCCATGGAAAGGCTACTCCATATTTGATGTGGAAATCATTAACAGAATTATTCCAAAGCAAGAGCGATCAGAGGAAGCTGGCGCTCAAAGATAAACTTAGAAAAATCAAATGCGAGAAGGGTGACAGTATTCCCAAGTATCTCACGAAGTTCACTCAGTGTCGAGATGAACTGGGAAGTGTGGAGGTTACTGTCGATGATGAGGACTTAATGAGCTTGGCTCTCCTTGGTCTTCCGAAGAGTTGGCATTCCTATCAGGACTCTGTCAATGGTCAGGAGAAGTTGCCAGGATGGGAAAGACTATGGTCAGATCTTGTGCAGGAAGAGATCAGGCGGAGTACCAGGGACGGATCTTCATCAAAGGGAGCTGATGAAGAGAATTGTGCTTTGGCTGCCAAAGCAAAGAAAGGCAAGAGCAAGAAAGCTTCTCAGTCTGGTGCGAAAGGCAAGAAGCAGGATATGTCCAAGGTGAAGTGTTTTCACTGTCACCAGCACGGACACTATGCCACAAATTGTCCGCAGAAGAAGAAGAACAAACAAGCTGCTGGATCTGCAGGGGGAGAGGCCTTAGCTTCTCAGTTTGAGCTTGATTTTTCATTGATCGCATGCTTGGTTTCAAGTGTGATGGGATCAGTGTGGTTCTTGGACATTGGTGCGTCTTTTCACATGACGGGAGATAGAGATTTGTTCTCTGATCTGGAGGACAAAGATCTTGGAGTGCACATCGAGATGGGCGATGATGGTAGATACAGTGCGACCGGTATCGGTACCATTTCCTTTGAGAGGGAGTCTGGTAAACCCTTTGTATTGAAGGAAGTCATGCATGTTCCAGGATTGAAGAAGAATCTCATCTCAGTGGCGATGTTAGAAGACAAGGGGTATGATGTTGTTTTCAGCGAGGGAAAAGCCTTCCTGCGCAGCAAGACAACTGGTGAGACCCGGAAGATAGGGGTTCGAGTGAGGA
>APFE030113979.1:237782-260275 GCA_000404065.3 Pinus taeda | reverse complement strand
GATGTTCCTTGCAGTTTGAGAAGTCTTTCTTCTTCTATTCCCCTCATGACAAGTGAGTGATCAGATGATTTTCGCACTTCAAGCTTGCCATCAAACATATGAATGGAGTGACCTTGCTGGTGGATGTGGACCAAGGACAACAAGTTTCTCTTTAACTGTGGGAGATATAAAACATGATCAAGAAGAAAGTCTGGTAGACCAGGCAGTTTAAGCCTGATTGTGCCAAGCCCTGATGGCTTGATTTTTGACTGATCTGCAAAGTAAACTACTCCATCAACATTGTCAGTGAAATCTTCAAAAAGGTCTTTGCTATGAGTCATATGACAGGTTGCGCCTGAATCAAGCAGCCAGTCATTTTTCTAGGAAGCAAGTGAAGTGTTAAACAAATCTTCATTTACTCCAATGTTACATTGTGCCTCAACATAGTGAGCGGATTCAGGTGCTTTACCTTTGTCTGTATCATCAGTTTAACCTTTCTGTTGGTTTCTTCTCTGCTCAATTTTGTCCCATGGTAGCTTGCATGTAGAGGCATCATGTGATCCATTTCTTTTGCAGCGAATACAATGTAAATCTGCCTTTTCTCCTTGAGGATGTCTGCCCCCCTGCCTCTGAAGTATCTTCCTCTTCCTCTTCGTCCACCTCTTCCTCTTGTAGAATCTTGAGCAGGATATTTTTCTTTATTAGCCATGCATACAGTCTCTTCAGAAGATTCAGGGACTGTCTTCTTTCCAAAGGCTTTTTCCCTTTCAGCAAACTTTTTCACAAGAGATTCAAAGGTTATATCCCTAAGATTTCCATTTGCTTGCAAAGACTCAAGATAATTGGAGTATGTAGGATATAGTGCCTTGAGGAAAGCAATAAGAGATATATCAAGCTTAACTTTAGTGGAATCTATATCATGCACTATGGATTTTATTTCAGATGCAAGAGCAAGAGGGTCATTATTTTGAAGTTCAAGAGTGAAGAGTTTGATCATAAGGTTGCCGACAACTTCAATGGCAGAATGTGAGTCATAGAGCTCTTTCAGTTTTTGTAGCTCAAAGGCAGTTGTACATGTTGTAAGGGTGACGGACTCACCTCGCTTATTTACAGACGCCTGCTTATTAATGCATAGCTTTGCTTGTTCTTGTTTTCCCAGATGGCAAAGCTCTTTGTCTGATGTAGGCTTTTCTGGGTCATTGTCTCCTTCTTCCGACACACACTCCTTTCCACAGCTCATTGAAAATGAGGGTGTGCTGTACCATCCGGGACCAGTCAGGATAGTTCTCCTTGCCAGTGAGAACTATTCCTATCATAGAGATGATTGAATGCATTCTGAAAAAAGTTACTTCTGCTGATATAAAAGACTTTTGCTGATATACTTCTGATGAAAAAAAAATTCTCTTCAAAAAAAAAACTTCCGCTACTTTAAAAAAATGATTTTTCTATGGAGAAAAAATCATTAAAAATCATTAGGTTCATAAAGTCTTCATCCTTCGGTGAAACACAACTCAAATATCACTCATTCCTTCAACTCAAATTTTGCAAATGTCAATGCAGCCTATTCAGTGTGTTTAATTCAAGCCTTTGAATAATTCCATGTTGATGTTAAAAGATTAACATCGCTTCACAATTCTCTCATTCATGCAAAGTGTAATAATACATGAATTAGGGTTCATTAGCAGCAAGATCTCCTCTTACAATTAAATCTATGCATAACTATCTTACTAGAAAGTTTACACATATATTAATCCACTACATCAATTCAGAATTTATGCGTTGCACCCATTTCTCCTTATCGAAGCCAGAGATTCATATTTCATCATTTCACTGTCTAAACTGTTCTGCACACCATACACACACCATTGCTCGATTTTCTACACATCCATGATCATTCTGCTCATATCTATGCACGAACTGACTCAGGTTTAAAAGCAGCAGATTTAAAAATACCAGATTTAAACAAAACGTATTATGGTCCCTTACGGCCCTCCCCAACAGCAACTCAACTATGATACCAAATTCATAGTTCGATAGGGCTCCAGATTAGGGTTCTGGTTCGATAGGGCGTGTGTTCAAATCGCACTCTAAACAGCAACGAAATTCCGTTTCATTGATAGCAAATGTTTTGACTGCCGTCTACAGGCAAGTGCATTCAAATCATAAAAGTTTAACTGATCTCTGAACGGGCAGACTTTAACAGGCCGATGTGGGTGAACAGTCTCCAACAGGCTGACGCGGGTGAATGGTCTCGAACAGGTCGACTGCGAGGCTTCTCAACAGGCCGCAGACATATTTCTTGACACACTTTGTATTTCCCAATCCTAGGAAACGTTGGAGGCTTCTCAACAGTTCAACGAAAATTAGGTTTGCAGAAGGAATGAGCAGGCAGCGTTCAATGGGCAGCAGACCAAATGAATGAGCAGGCAGCAGACCAAATGAAAATACAGGCAGCCGGCAGGTTCCAAGTATTCAATTCAAGCAGCGAACCAAATATTTAATACAAGCAGCTAAAAAAATCCTTCATAACAGCGATACGTTACCAATCAGGCGTTTCAATGAAGGCAGCCGCAGGCGTTTCAATGAGGGCAGTCTTCAGGCAGCGGCAGTCTCCAGCTATTTCAGGGATGTCAGAGACTGAGCAGCTCTCAGGCAGGAGTTACAACTATTTTGGGACCTGTGCTCTGATACCATTGTCAGGCCAGGGTAACTCCAGGCTTAATGAGCGAGAGAAAACTGAGATATTCTTCATTAGGTAATCTACATATATATATATATATACAAATAAAACGGATCAGTTCATCTTCTGGATGACTGTCCGGTTCACCCATCCGTTTCGGATTAGGTGTCAACACAAGGCATACACAGACTCTTACACCCTATCTCCCCTAAGCTTTAACAAAACTTAATGGTGGCCATAGGCCATTTCACATGTGTGATCATAAAGATGTACACACACACACACAACACCATATCTTCTAATCTTAAATGGGAAAAACACATCCCAATACATGTACTCACATATTTATCCATATTGAAAGGTTCCATATACACCACTGGATTAAGTTTCAAATCTCAAGATAAACACATATAGCATTTAAACAAGAGATTTCACCCATACAGTACAATCCAAAAATAATCACAGAAAAACAATTATTTCCTTAAAATTCATTGCATAGAGTATTGACATTCCTCTTTATGAATGGAGTCCCAATTTCATATCATGAATGCAACATTCAACCAAGGCTAACCAAACACACAAAACATTTAAACAAAGGGACACATATAAATACTTATCTTATGTAGCACAACAATTTGTCGACTGAGATTGGGACTCTAACTCTCCACCCAACCATAGACAAGCTACAACAATAGTTACTTGTAGTCATCACACCCAAGCCAAATTCTAATGCTTGAGGTGGAGTGCTTCTTGAGAGTAATTTCAACCAACTGAACAACTAAAATAGGATGCCACAAGGCCACACAACCTTCAACCACTAGCTACACAAGTTCTCACCCCGTCCTTTCATACATAAATAACATCCATGCCAATATACCACAATACAAAGACTCTCAACTCACTTTCATGAGAAGAGACTCCACATTGAGGAAGGTTTATCATTGGATAGGATACCAATGGTTAAGAGATCACCTCTCCAGGTCGTTCATCAGTGATTAAAGCACCAGATCTTTTGCCCCCAAGGTAACTCCTGGTGGTTCAAAACCCTCATAAGCACCTAAGTGACTCTTCCTAAGCCAATAGGTTCATCATTCCACAAGCTTCCAATGGATTATTCAGCCTTACAGGCAAGCCACTACCTTTTAAAATGTTTTTTTACCTAGCAAGCCTCGATTAGGGTTCTTCAACTAGTTCCTATCTCTCCATAGATTGTTTTCTTCCAAATCTAATCATTTCACTCTCACTATCTTCTCACCTCCACCCTTGGAGGAAATTTCTCACAATATTACTCATTGTGTCCTCTCCTCTTCTGCCTGTGTGTGTGCACGAGAGGGTAACAAGATGCATTCCCTTCTTCCACTCTCTTCATGTGAGAGAATTTGTGAGAGTCTGTTCTCCACCTTCTGAATATGTGCCTCCTCCTCCTAACAGTCTAACCATTTATCCCCTTCCTACTTCCACGCCAGTCAATCTCCTCTGACAGTGCAACTTGTGCCTATCTTTAATTTTTTGTCCTCTTCTCACTTGTTGCTAGAGATAGAGGACACTTGGACCTGTCCTATTCCTTTCAGTTAAATTTATTACACAGTCATCACATTTAAAACCACTCATCTAGCCAAGATTGTTATTTAAAACAACCCATTCCTTAAGCAATCTCCCTCCCCAAGCAATTTGGAATTTTTGTCCCTTTCTCTCAACCCTTTAATTAATTACAATTTATTTACAATAGAAAAATATTAACTCGGGGATGTCACAGTTCTCCACCATCAACCTTGGAAAAATGGTCTCCACGCTTTGATCATGGACTAAAGAGGATTACAAAGCATATTATATGGATAAAATTAACAAGTGTGGTTTAGATCTATGCTTGGTAAATTTTATGAGGCTATTGAAATAGCGTCTAGAATTTCTTAGAGGTGAATGAGCAATTCACAAAGGATACTTCATGGTGAGTGGCTCACGTTCTAGTGGAGTTGTATTTGAATAATGGCCTGGTGGAGGACATTAAAGTAGAGGTGGGGAGTCAAAACTATGTTCAGGTCTAATTAAATTATGTTGGAATCCCATTTCATTGTTCAAGATGTCATGGTTATGGGCATATGGCTAATGACTACCTCCTAAAGTTTCAAAGAAGAGAATGGAGAAGAAGAAATAATATAACATAGGAAAGAAGGTAGAAGAATAGGCATCACCCACAAAGGTTTTGGATGAAAATGCATAAGGGAATACTATTAGCGATCCAAAGGAGAAGAAAGAAGGTAACAATTAAGCTTATACCTTATAGGTTGGGAAAATAGATTTGGAAATGAGTCCTTTAGGAGGTGAATAAGATCCTATGAATGAACTTATGCCTTCTCTTGTAGAATATCCCAACGTAATATAATATGTTTCTTCCTAGGAGTCAAAGAGATTTGAATCCTCTCTATAATAATATTCCCTTTAGTCTAGTAAGTTAAGTTGTCCTCATCGTTGCCTAGTTAATTTAAAGAACATAATTGTAAACTTGCCTCATAAATTGTGGAATGGGAAGGTATAAGGAAGATTTTTCTAGTAATGGTAGGAAAGAGGAGAAAATAAATAGAAGAAGGAACTAATTTCTTGCAATATTCAGGGTTTTGGAGGGGTTTATTATCTAGTAGGGGAAGTATTCATGCCTACTCCTAGTGGATGAGTCTCAAGGTGGAATGAGAAACTTACCCTTTCTATGTGTAGGAGAGGGTTCTAGCTCTAAATCTTTTAGATATCAAATGAAATATAGGAATGTGGACACAAGAGGAGTTGAATTTGGATTAGGTATGGATGTAGGAAGAAAGGTTCTCACTCTATAAGGGGAATAAAGTCTCATATTTCCATAGCTCAAAATAAATCCTTTAGGGAGTTTATGCAAGGAAGCAAAAAACCTTAAAATGGAATCTTAGAGTAGGCACATGGGCTAAAGAATATGTCATCGTGATAAAATGTCTCTTAACATAAGGGGGTTGGAAAGCCCTCAAAAAAACTTACTTTGGGTAGGTTAGTTGACCTTCACAAACCCAACATCATAATGATTCCAGAGACTATGGGAGAGGGAAAGGAAACCATTGAAGACCTCTCTAAGTCTTAAAAGGATAGGAATTTTTTAGCAATGGACTTGGAAGGGTGCTCAAGGGGTTTGGCAATTAGTTGGAAAAAAATATCAATGAGATCTTTTAATTTGTTGTTCTTCGTATCAATTATTAGAGCTAAGCTCTACTTAACAGAACTAGGGAAGGATTTCTTTGTAGTTAATATATATGTACCTTGCAAGGAAATAGTTCAATTTTAGGAGGATTTGATAGACCCATTTTTCGAAAAGATGATAAAATCATCTTGTGGTTGTGACCTAAATATTACCATCAAAATATTTTGTTAAAGTAATTGTCACACTCACTTCCGTGGGAATTGATCAAGTGGACTAACCACCACCCTAGGATCCACCCTGGGAACATGGGATTCATTACCTACAAATGGTAATGGTAAAGGTTTGGGAATTTACTAAAGCTTGTGAGTTTTGGTGTAACGAAAAACCTCAATATGGTATCAAAGCGTGTTTGAAGAACTACTCTAGTTGGTGATTGAGATATTAAATCCTGTGTTGCCACATTTCTTATATTTGTTTTATCTATACTATTTTGGCCTAAACATATTGTTCCATTCTGTCTAAAACAATGTTTTTAGCTAAGAATGCCTTCTTCTCATTAATAAAGGTGTTTGTTTGCTTGAGATACAACATTTTTTGTTAGATTTGAAGGTCTATAGTCCAAATATGCCATTTTTTCTTTCTTTTTTTGCAGAGCCCATATTCTGATTTTCTATTTATATTCCTGATTTTCTGCTCTTTATGGTCTATGTATGCTCTTTTCCCTATGACTTGCGCAATCTTGGAAAATCATAAGCATAGTGGAATGTGTTTCATGACTTCTTATGTTCTTTGTCATACGCTCTATGTGATCTCAACAAATCATATTAGCAAGAAAACTTGTATTTTCCTTATAAGCTAATCAAGATTTAACCCCTTTATTGTTGAGTTTTGGATTTTTTTCGAACTACTATTTCTTTTGGATGAGCACATCATTCTAGTAGGCATGTAGTTCAAGGCAGAGCTCCGACAAAAACAACCTCACCCTCCTTCACTGCTATTTCTTTTCCTTTTGCACTAGTTCACTTGGTTAAAATTTACTTTATTTAGTAAGAGGTCTTGAGTTCAAATCTCCTTTTTAAGTTACTTAAAAACAAATCATGCAAACTCAAGTAATTTCATAACTTTATTGTAAAGTGTATTTTACTTGTCATATAAATAATGGAGGTGAATATGCCAAAATAAAATCACGACTTATTGCACTACATAGAGCATTCAAATACAACGTATGTTCCATATACACAACAAAAGAATGGTGTTGTTGAAAGAAAGAATCATACATTAAAAGAAATGGCTAATTGTATGATTTAATATAAGTGATTAAGTATTCATTATTGGGTGGAAGCTATCAACCATGCAAATTACATTGTAAACCACACTCCCACAAGGGATTTAAGCAATATAACACAATAAAAATCATGGAAAAAAATTAAGGCAAATGTAAGCCACTTTCGTATCTTTGGTAGTGTAGCATGGGCTCACATTCTTGATGAAAAATGAGAAGTGTGATTTTGTTGGATATTTTGAAGATGTAAAGGTTATTGACTTCTTCAAACTCACTCAAATGAAATAATCATTCTAAGAGTTGTTAAATTTAATGAAAATATCTTGGTCCGTGAACCTAATTTGGTGATCATTCCCTCTTTGGCATGTGAGCCATATTTGGTGTTTGTGCCGCCTTCTCTTCCTATTCTAGTTTCTTCTTTAAATGATGACAACGAGGATGAAAATACACCTCCACCTGATCACATTCCACTATTGAAAATGAACCTACACGAGCACCAAAACTTCCCAAATGGGCATATTCAACACATTAAGTAGTTGGTGACCTTGTCGATGATCCTCCATATCAATGCCGTACTCGTTCACAGTTCTAGTGAGCCTCCTCTTTTTTGGATCAAGTTTCAAAGACTTAAGATTTGAAAACATTTGTAGAAGCTTCAGGACATCCAGATTGGGAAACAACAATGATGAAGAATATCATTCCTTGATGGTGAGCAATACTTGGGAACTAGTACCTCTTCCAAAAGGAAGAAAAACTGTCAGATGTAAATGGGTTTATAGAACTAAGTATACATCATATGGAAGTATGGAAAGAAATAAAGCATGGTTAGTTTCTAAAGAATTCTCTCAAGTTAAAGGAATTTAGTACAATGAAACCTCTTCCTGTGTCACCAAAATGAATTTCATTCACCTTATTCTAGCCCTTGATGCCTCACATGGATGGGAGTTCCATCAAATGGATCTTAAGTCTGCCTTCTTGCATGTGGATATACAAGAAGAAATCTACATGGTAAAACCTCCTTAATATGTTTAGAGTGACTCCAACCTTGTTTGTTGCCTTAAGAAATCTCTTTATTGTCTTAAACAAGGTCCTCGAGCTTAGTATGCAAAAATATATAGCATTCTTCTTGACAACAGATTCTCTAGATGTCATTTTGACCCCACTGTCTCCACCAAAAAAGTAGGAAGCCATCTCATCATCCTTGTTCTTTATTTTGATGACCTTATCCTCATTGGTAGTGACCTTAAAATTTTAACCCATGTGAATTTAAGCCTTCATAAGAAGTTTTAAATGAAAAACTTAAGATATTTTCATTATTTTCTTAGCCTCTAAGTCTTGTAAACCAAGGAAGGAATTTCTCTTTCCCAATATAAGTATGCATGTGACCTTCTTCACCATTTTCACATGGAAGATTGTAAACTATTCCTTCTCCCTTTCAATCTAGAATCAAACTTATTGCTACTTTCACTACACCCAAAGTCAATGCGACTTTGTAGCATCAGTTAATTGGTGTCCTCTTATGTTAAACACATACTCATCCTGATATTTCCTTTGTTGTTGGTCTTATTTCCTAATATATGCAAATCCCACATGAAATTCATCGGAAATAAATAAAAAAATATACTTTGATATATTCAAGGTATAGTTTAGTTTGGGACACATTATAGTTTAGGGGGGACTCCCTTGTTGGTTCATTTCACTAATTCAAATTGGGTTGAAAACCCTAATGATCGAAAGTCTATTGGAGGTTATGTTTTCAGTCTTGGTTCAGGACCTATCACTTAGGCTTGTAAAAAGTAGCAAGTTATTGCTCTTTCTTTAGCAAAAGAAAAATATTGAGCAATGGTTAATGGAAGTCAAGAAGTCTTGTGACTCCAACAAATCATTTAAGAGTTTGGATTTCAGCAGTAGCATCAGACCATCCTTTGGTGTGAAAATCATAGTGTTATCAATCTCGCAAAACATCTAGTTCAACACCAACATTGTAACATCCTTGGTTGAATTTCGATGTAATAAAATATAATACCAAGGTCATGGGACACATATTCCAAGATGAATGGTGGCAAAAGCATCCTAGTGGGTGTCATTTTGGTTATTATGGCTAAAGGAAATTGGAAAAAACAATGGAAAAGGCTTTGGAAAGGCATGAGGCATTAATTGGCATTTTATATATGAAAATAAAGGAAATTAGGAGAAAAGGAAGGTGAAAGGTCATAGGTTGCATGTGAGGAGGAAAATGAAGGAAAATAATGGAAAATGAAAAAATAGAGGCCTCGTTGATAAAAAGGCTTCTGAGGATCAATTCATAGACTTTTGTTAGTTCAGTTTTGGAGCTCTCTCTCTCTCATACTCTTTGACAGATTTTTCTTGGAGCAGTCTTGGAGGAGTGTGGCATACTTGAAGTTTTGGAGCAGGAAAGGGCAAGAGGACATCATGATCAACATCTACAACATACTTTTCTTGCAGGTACCGAGTTGCATGTATGATTTCCTTGCTTGTTTTTGCCATGCATGGCATATGCATGTGGTTTCTTGGTCATGTTTTATCATTGGCATGGAGGAATGCCTAGATTGATGATGGATTTCTTAGCCCTACCATTTCCTAGATAGTCATGGTGTTGTGGGTCTCTTTTATTTTTCTTTCCAGTTGGTTCTCATGTTCCTTTGGTTGTGGGTTGAGTTAGTAGTTCCTCGAAGCCTTGGTTGGACAAATGCTCTAGAAGCCTTGTAACAGTTTGGGTTGAGTTACTAGTCCTAGAAGCCTTGGTTGGACAAACACTCTAGAAGCCCTTGGTGGGTTTAGGTACTATTCGTGGAAGCCCTAGTTGGACAAATGATCTGGAAGCCTGATGACAATGGTGGGTTGAGTTACTAGTTCTGGAAGCCATGGTTGGAACAAATTCTTTGGAGCCATGGACTGCTTGGATAAAGACCAATCTAGTGATGGTTGGTGATCTAATGGTGAGGTGGAATCATTGGTTGAGGATTGAGGTGGTTTAGCCTCTAGAAGCTCTAGTTTGGTTTTGTTGGATGTGTTCCATGAGATCCCACATTCATGCTTGGAATATGGCACAGGGGTGACTAGTTGAAAGAGAGATTTGGTTCAACCTAGTCTATGGTCGGGTGGTTCATGGAAGTCCCACACCTAGTTTCATTTCATAAGAGATTCTTTCCTTTTGTATTGGATGGGTAAATATACTTGTTTATATGTGGTTTTTATGGTTGTTATATCCTTATTATTTCTGTTGGTTATATGATGGTTATGAACATGTTTTATGACAGTGATGATGTATGGATCTCATCATGTTTTGACTTGGAAATGAATGAACAATGGATATGTGACCTAATAGATGATAATGTAGCTAATGTGATAAGGAGTCAATGCTTAGTGATTCTTAGATAAGTATAAGACCCTTATGCTGAGATTTGTTGTTGAAACTGTAGATTTTATATTTGTGATATGTTTGACGAAATAAATTTCATGTTTGGGCTTGGTTAGGTCAAGTCCTTGATCAAGTTTTGTGTTAGAGGCTTTTTATTGGTGTCATTTATTGTCTCAGAAAGTCTCATCAATTTCCGGGTAGTGGTTTGGAGACTAGATGATGAGCCTCATCATTGAGTAATTATATGGGCCTTAATTGTCCTTAATTCACCTCCTAGCTTAGTCAAACCAACTATTCTCACAACTTATTGCATACTTTTGACTATATTTTGTTTATGAGATGAGTTTGAGTTGGATATTTTCTTTGTGGTCTAATGTGCATATAATGCAGGAATAAAGGATAAAAGTAAGGAAAATGCAGGAATAAAGAGTAAAAGCAAGGAATTGTGGCAAAGACCTTGGTAAACACACGAATTGGATAAGGGAGAGTAATTATAGGAGGTAAATCCTCCTCATTTACTACCCCTCCATTTGAATATTCCTCCATCAGGTTGGAGTGCAAACAACCATCACTATGAGGACTAGAAGACAACCGAGCAAGTGAAAAGGACAGAAACCAGTTTTTCTTGAGTTGGAGACCAAGCCTCCCTAATGGGAAGGAATTCGTTAGAGACTTCAGATGTATAAATAAAGAGGCTAAGGACCTCAGTAGGATTCAGACTTTCATTGTAAAACTCTAATTTATTTATGAGCTTCAAGACTTGTGACAATTGTTCTGTGATCCATAGTTTTCATGATGAGAATGAGTTCTATTTTGAGCTAGATTTGAGTTAACTTAGAGGGTTGAAGCTCTTGGGTTAGTGCTTGACCCAAGAATCCCAAGCTCCTGTTTATTGTACATGTATGCTAGCATAGATTTCTGGTTGTTCGTTTGCTTAAAGTAGCTTCCTGGCTCTATTCATTTGCTTAAGTAGATTCATTGTTTTCTGTTGTATTTGCTTAAGTAGGTTCATTTTCATTAGAATAGTATAATGTAGATTATTCATGGTTTTTCTGTTTATTTGCTTTGGTAGCTGCATTTACTGTAGTTTACTTCCATTTGTGCCTTATTTTAGTTTATAGGTTAACTAGGAGAAAAGATCACCATAAGGTTGTGCGTAGGTGTCTCTACCTCATCTCCTCCCTCTAGGACTATGACTTGAGGCAGATACACTTCAGCAACCCCAAAAACACAGGTTTTTGGTTTGCATGAGCTATGGAGTTTGTCATTTTATGTAGTTACTCATTCACCCTCATTTTGTTTTTCTGTCATTTTCCTTTGGACCTCCTTCAACAGATTCTTCATTCATCGCTTCCTCGCCATCCGATCCGCAACAAACCTTCCCAATCACCATCTGATCCATTAGTTTTTCCAACTGCCACTTGCTTTATGTGCTTTAAATCCATACCATCAATTTTCCTTTCCTGATCCGACGACTATCGCGTCACCTCAACACTTTATGCGCATTAAACCCTCACCATCGATCCGCCTCACTTGATCTGATGGCTATCACTTCACCTGATCGTCAACTAGCTTGGCCAATCTCCACCATTGATCAACCTTGCCTGATCCAACAACTATTGCACAATCTCGTATAGATTATTGCACAACCGTTATCCGCCCGAGAGCACGCGAGAAAAGTGGTTTTCTCATTCTACGTGTCACGCAGTAAAGCTAATTGCATGAAATTTTGAGAATTTCGCTTATGGCCTTGAGGGCGGGTGAGAAACTACTTACCGCCTTAGAAACCTGCTCTATCATTTCCACACGTTTCTTTCTCCCATGATACGATCTTTGTCGTCCATCTCTTGACTTAATCTATGCGATAACATCTCAGTCTTTCATCGCTTCATTACCCTGTCTATCAATCTCTTGACTTAACATCTATGATAAGACCTTAGCCGTTCATCCTGTGTGTTCATCTTTTTCACCCATCTAGTCACTTAAGCCTTTGCAATAAGATCATCGTTGTTCATCCTGTTCATTCATTCGGTTCGTCCATCTACCCACTTAAGCCTTCATGATAATATCACCATCGTTCATCCTGTTCATTCGTCTGGTTCATCCGTCTACCCACTTAACCTCTGCGATAAGACCTCAGTCGTTCATCCTGTGCATTCACCATGTTCATCCATCTAGTCACTTAAGCCTTCGTGATAAGATCTTTTCCATTCATCTTCTGTTCATTGATCGATCCAATGGTCCCTATGCGCTACTATGTACTTACGTCCTCCTTTCATTGATTTCAACCTTTGATTTCTCTTCTGCTTGAAAAACAATTTGGCTTAAGTTTCTTTTCTTACACATTAGTATAGTTTAATGCTCCTTACCTCTGCAACTTACATAGAAACCTTAGGTTAATGTTGATTTATCAATTCTGTTTAGCATATGCGACTTAGATGGTTAGTTAGGTTATGGTGTGGTTTAGCATTATATGTTATTTTCTTCATTACTGCAGTACAGTAGCTCTCTCTTAGACTAGGTTTTCTCTTCTTCCATCAAAGAGCTAAGATTCTTCTGACCCTATAGAATTCTAGCTTGGAACCCATGGGGCCTCTTGCTAGATAAACAATGACAACAAGCAGGACCTTCACTTCTACTTGTGCATATAGCACTGTCACCTCCAATTTTGTACGAACCTCGGGTTGATAAGTAAAGATGGTAGCCATGGGAGTTGAAACATTCTTGTTGCAATACCTAGGCTCATCAGTTTTTGGTGCCATTGCCAGGGAGATGTCTAAGTAGAAGTAACTACTGCTTTCTTCTATTTTCTAGTCTCCAACTTTCTTTTCTTCTACTTCTAGTCTTCAATTTTCTTCCATTAGTTTATTTCTGCAAAAGTAATCTAATAGTTTCCTTTCTTTCATTTGTCATTAGTTGCTTTCCTTTCCATTCTGCAAGTACTTTCTAGCTTTAAAGACAATCTTACAAAACCAACCCAAAAAAAATTCCTTTCATGCCTCGTAGGAATAGGGACAATTTAGGGAAATTCTTGACAAATACCCCCACTGCATCAAGTAATCAACCTTCTCTCTTCTTTGGTGACTGTGAAGTGGAAGAACCTTTAGGTGAGCAACCTTACATATTTGAAGAACCTACAAGGGAAGAAGAAGAGGAAGAACCCATTCCTGTTGAACCAATGGCTCGAAACCAAAATGATAAGGGAGATAGAGAGAGAATTGAGAGTGCCTTCCCCATCAGGGAAACCAATGAGGACACTAAGATGAAGAATATAAGCCCCTATGCTCTACCTCATTTCCATGGCCTGACCACAAAGGACCCTGATATTTTCCTATTTGAGTTTGTTGTTATATGCCGAAGCTATGACTATACATATGATGAGCAAAAGTTAAAAATGTTTCCATCTACCCTCAGGAATGCAGCATTGTGTTGGTTCATGAGTTTACCTGGAGATAGCATCACAACTTGGGCTCAAATGTAGAAAAATGTTAACAACAAATATAGGGACTAATGTAGGTCAAAGGATACTAAAGAAGAGAATTTTAGGATGACCATAGGCCAGAATGAATCCCTAGAAGACTATGAAGAAAGATTTCAACTCAGTTAAAAAAGGGCCAGGTGCACACTTGACCCTGAGTCACTAAAGTTGGTCCTACATAGAGGAGTAAGGGAGGATCTTCTGGATACCTTACATATGATAGCGGGAGGAGATGTCTACCAATTACCCTATGAGGATATTAATATTGTCTTTAGAAACCATTCTAGGGCAGCCTGGAAAAAGGGTACGGACAGTCAACCTATGGCTAATACATCATCCTCCAACTTATCCATCAAGGGTGAAATTGGAAATGTGCTAGAATATTTCAAAAGTGATATGCTGCAAACCCTTGTCTTGCAATTGGACACTAGAACATCAAAAGAAAGCAAGACGAAGCAGACAGAGCCTTGGCCATCTTTTGTCCTAGATGCACCAGGAGGCATCCTAGGAATGAATTTCCATTGAACTGTATTGAGGGATATTGAGGAAGAAAAAGAGGAAAGCAACCTTAAAGTAAATCCACCCTTTCCTGAGAGATTAGCCCAACCACTCCAGCCTACCCCAGAAGAAACTGAATTTCTGGGAGAATTGAAAACCCTGTGTAAAGATCCCCTTCTCCAGGCAATCAAAGATGTTCCCATTTACAATAAGTTGATTAAGGAGAAGTGCTTCAAGCATCCAGGAAGAAGAAAAATGGATGCCCCTACCATTAATGTCATTGGGTAGTTTTCTAAATTAATGTTGGGGCAGGTAATATGTCGAAAATATTTGGACCCTGGAAGCCTTGTAGTAGATGTGCACATCAATGGCACCATTTTCCCACACGCTCTGATTGATCTTGGGGTTGCCATTAATGTGATGACCAAGGACATCATGCTCAAGCTCAACCTCCAAGGGTCATTGAGGAAGACCACAATAGTTCTGCAACTTGTAGACTATTCCACAATCACCAATGAGGGAATTGTGGAGGATGTGATGGTCTCCATTGATTCTTGGGAGTACTCTACAAATTTCCTAGTTCTCCAGCCTAAGGCTAAGCTTACTAGTTACCTTCTCATCCTTGGGAGGCCATGGTTGGCCACAACTGATGCTTACATTAGCTGCAGAGATGGGAATATGACCATCAAGAATGGGCATATGTCCAAATAGTTAGTCATATACCCTCCTGCTCAACCTACCCTAGAGCATGATTTACCTTATGGTTAGAGGACGAGGAAGAAGATGAGGTTTATTCTGCCCAACTTTATGCTTTAGAAGCAACCATAGGAGGAGGACAACAAGATTAGGATGACTTAATTGAACACATGCTCCAAAGTCGAACTCCTAGTTCATTACCATTAGAAGAAGAAGGGAAACCTAGAACAATCATCCAATTGACTTATGCTTGGCCAATTCCAACCCACTCCATGTCAAAACCATATAATTTGACCCAAAAAAAACTTTGAAAATTAATCCATCTCTTTCTACTTTAGAAGAGGAAAAGCTATGCAACATGTTGAGAGAAAACCTAGAAGCCTTCGATTGGAGTTACAAGGAAATGAAGAGAGTACACCCGTCAGTGTATACTCACCACATATACATCAAAGAAGGTTGCAAGCCAGTCAGGCAACCACAATGGAGAATGAATCCAGCTCTTAAAGACATAGTCAAAGAAGAACTGCAAAAACTGCTAGATGTAGGATTCGTTTACCCTATCTCAAACAGTGAGTGGGTCTCTCCTTTAGTGTTATTTCCTAAGAAAAATGGTAAGTGGAGGATTTGTGTTGATTATAGGGAGTTGAAAAAATCCACAAAGAAGGATCATTTTCCCCTACCCTTCATTGACCAAGTGCTAGATGGCCTGGCAGGGAAGAAGTTTTTTTTCCTTCCTGGATGGATTCAGTGGGTACAACCAAATCCAAATCTGCCTAGAAGACTAGGATAAGACCACATTCACCTATCTTTGGGGTACCTTTTCCTATAGGGTCCTTCCTTTTGGCCTATGCAATGCTTCTGCTACTTTCTAGAGAGCAGCCTTGAGTAATTTTTCTGAATTAGTACATGATGCTGTGGAAATCTATATGGATGACTTTACACCTTATGGTTGTGATTTTCAAGAAGCCCTGACTAACCTAGGCAAATTATTACACAAATGCATTAAAATGAACCTATCTCTCAGTATAGAAAAATGTGAATTCTTAATGACTAAAGGATTGTGCTAGGTCATTCAATATCTCAACAAGGACTGTAGGTGGACCCAAAAAAATAGCAATCATCCAAAGGGTCCCACCTTCACAAAATCAGAGAGATGTTAGGAGTTTCTTAGGGTTAGTTGGATATTATCGAAGGTTCATAAAGGACTTCAACCAATTGGCCTCTCCTTTTCTTGGGTTGTTGACAAAATATTCTGAGTTTATATGGTCAAAGAGCAGTCAAGAGGCCTTAGACATTCTAAAGGGTAAGTTAACCACTACACCAATCCTTAGAGGCCCAAACTAGGCCCTCCCTTTTCATATTCATGCTAATGCCTCATACAAAGCCATAGGAGCAACCTTAGGTCAAGAAGAGGAGAAATTTCCCTATGCCATCTATTTTATCAATAAGAACATGTCAAAGGCTGAGCTAAACTATACTGTGACCGAAAAGGAACTCCTAGGTGTTGTGCATTCATTAAACAAGTTTAGGTATTACATTACAGGCTATCAAACATTTGTGCATACTGATAATGTTGCAATCAAATATTTAATGAACAAGCCAAATGTAAATGCTAGAATTATAATATGGTTGCTTTTATCACAATAGTTTGATTTAACTATTGTTGATAAGCCTAGTAAGGAAAATGTTGTTGCTGACTTTCTATCTAGAATGAATCTGCCTGCAGGTGAAGAAGGAATGGTGGATGACTAGTTACCAGATGAGCATTTGTTTGCTATTTCAGTTCTCTCTCCATGGTTTGTTGATATAGCAAACTATTTGGTATCAGCATAGTTTCCACCAAACTTTCCCTCCAAAGAAAAGAGCAAGATAATCAGGAAGAGCGACCCCTTCACTTGGATGAGGGGCAATCTATTCAAACTTGGCCCATATAAAATCTTGAGAAGGTGTGTAATGGAAGAGGAAGTCTTTGACATCCTTTTGACCTATCATGATGGGCCTTGTGGAGGTCACTTTGCGACAAAGAGGACAACATTCAAAGTGTTGCAAGTAGGCTATTATTGGCCTACTCTTCATCAGGATGTGAAAAAGTACATTAGTCAGTGTGATTAGTGCCAGAGGATGGGAAATCCTACTCCAAGAGATGAAATGCCCTACAACATCAAGTGACTTTCGAGCCATTTGACAAGTGGGGCATGGACTTCGACTTCATTGGGCCTATCAACCCTCCTTCAAAGCAAAAGCAACACATCATTGTGTGCACCGATTATTTGACTAAGTGGGCTGAAACCAAGGTATTTAAGGCAATAATAGAAGAAAATATGGTTGAGTTCCTAAGGGAGAATGTATTCTACAAATTTGGGTACCCTACAGAGATAGTCACATACCAAGGCAGCCAATTTACCTCTAGCATGATTGAAGAACTGCTCATCCATCACAAAATCAAGCATAGGACCTCCACTCCTTATCATCCACAAGCTAATGGGCAAGTGGAGGTGACCAATAGGGCACTGGAGAACATCTTAACCAAGGTAGTGAGAAATAGTAGGAAGGATTGGGCAGAGAGACTAGTTGAGGCCACCTAGGCCTATAATACAACATGGAAGACCACCACTGGGTTTACACCCTATGAGTTGGTATATGGGAAAAATGCTTTGTTGTCCATTGAGTTTGAATATAACACATTGAGGATGGCAGTCCAACTAGATTTGGATCTCATTCATGCACAGAAAGATCGTTACATTTGAATGGATTTGATGAATTCAAAATGTAGGCCCTCCTACATATAGAGATAGTTCAACTTTAGAGGAAGATCTAGCATGACAAACACATTAAAGAGAAGCAATTTCAAGAGGGAGACTGGGAATTGTTATATGAATCTAGGTATAAATACTTCAAGGTGTTATAGACATATTTGGGCACTGCAACCCCAATATTATATGTCAATAAACCAAGGGCTCTTTAACCCCTAAAAGTGTTGCTTCATACCCTAAAGGATCATAGTCAACTGATTACATCATTCCACCTGAAAAACCACTCAGAACTGGCCAAAACTGGACCATACTGACTGCTCCACTATCAAGGTGCGATGCATACTGACTCCTACACTATCTAGGTGTGATGCATACTAAAGAGGCCTTTTATGGGGTGTGATGAGCGAGAATGGACAAATGTCTGAGACAATTTGCTAAGTGGATGCTCATGGAATCTTCTAGAAAATTCTCCTATGGCACTTGCCTCTCTGAATTTTCCCAGGGATGAGTAAGAGATCCAAGAAATATTCAAGTGGAACTAAGAAATACAAGTGGAATGACACTAATCAAAACCCAGAGATGACTCACACCTTTGCAAACATCTATAAATGGATCCCTCATCTGAAAGATCTAGAGGCTGGAATTTTGTAATTTGTAAGGAAGTGTTGATAATTTGTCTTTGAGAAGAAGCATTGTATTGTTGGATGATCTTACTTTTCATGAGGTGAAGAGGGATTTGATGCTGGGAGGATCATGCTGGATCAGACAGCTGGGTTGTAATTCTCCCTTCTATTTTAATAAAGTTATTTGAGTTTTCCTCCATACAATCGTGTACTTGTGAATCTTGTTATTTGTAAATGCCATTGTATGTTTAATGTATTTCTGATTCTGCATTGTTTATGATATAATAGATCAAGATGCTTTGATGGTGCTCTGTTACTTTGTTTCTATAGGTATTCTCTAAGCAGGACTAGTAGGAGAGGAGTTGCAAGCTCTATCAAGGGGGAGAGAAATCAAGCAAGGTGTCAAGCGGAAGGTCTAGGTTGGTCCAAGAGGAAATCTAAATTGCTTTGATTGTTTGTTTCTAAGATAGCTGCCAATCTTAGTGGGACTAGCAGATCAAAAAGACACTAGTTTTCCTGGAAACAAAATGGCGACTCCACTGGGGACTGAACAATTTGTTTGCTCGTTATTGTTGTTTGCTTTATAAACTACAGACAAAGCCTGAAGTTAGCTAGATAGCCTTCGAACTGCTCTTGCTCTACAAGTGCATAGTAGATTAATGTTGCTTCAGTCAATCTCCGATTTAGTTTATGAACTAAACATCTGACTTGCAAGCATTCTACATGCCCTTGTGGTAGCTCAGTAACCTCCCAAGATCATTCATATGTACTTTTCCTTTTATTGTCCATCATAGCTCAGCTTAAATCATTGAACCCAGCTGCAAATTTGACCAAAAACCCACCTCAGTTTCGCTCCCTGGCCCATCGTACTGTCTATCACTGGAAGCCAGTATGCATCGCACCTCTCGATTGTAGCAGGTGAGATGCATCCCTGTTTCTGTGAAGCACAAGTGTGATGACTGAGTAATCCTATTTCTCTCCTTGAAATTTTGGTTTTTTGTCTTTGTTTTCAGCTCTGTTTAACTGTTTTTACTGCTTATGAACATTATATCATTGTTGAAGCCTCCTTGCCTTACATAGACCAGCCTCCTTTGATTAGGATTAGTAAATGTTTTTATGTATTTTTCCATCATTTATGATCCTTAGTCGAAAAGTTGCTCAAATCGAACTGTTGTGTTGGTGCAAAAAGTGTTTTAGCTGTCATTTTGTGTCAAAGAAGAGAAGTGTCGTAAAGTCTTCCTTCTCTAGATAGTCTATTGAACCTTTTGACATGTATTTTATTTGAATTGTTAATATTTGAAGTGTCGAAAGCCTTTTTCTGTTCGAAATCGAAAAGTGTTGTTGAGTCTTCCTTTCATTTTGAAAAGAAATTGTCAAAATGTCGCTTTGAAGAAAATAGTTCAAATCTATGCTTTGTTTTCCTTTTTGGCATTCTTAACACACTTAGTTTTCCTTTTTGGAATTATTAACATTAAGGGGGGAAGAAAAACAAATACATGCATTTGCATTTGCATTTAGACTGTGTGCGAAAAATGATTTAGGAAAAGTGCATTTAATGTGTGCTCTTTTCTCTTCGTTTGAAAGAATCGTAATCTTCTTTCCTTAGTAGCTACGATTTTCAATGCTAAAAAGTAAACAACGATTCTTTATCATTTTAGATTGCATATTTAGGAATTTTACATCTACATCACGTGGTGAACCTTGAAAGGAAAACTTCTAAGCAAGATCAACTCTAAAATAAATTTCAATAAACTTAACAATGCTTTGGAACCTAACGCAACACATCTAGAGGTCTAGGCTAGAGATGTGTTCCAGCGTCGTAAAATCTAGTAACTATCATTTTCATCAAAGGTTGGGTGATTCCTCCTCTTTGATATGACAAGTGCTAGCACGGACTTGTGCTCCCCCTACCGTCGAGTATATATTGGGAGACCACAATAGGCTTATATCTTTTATCCATAGGAAGTCGTGTCTACTGCCCTATCGATCGCAATGCACTAAACACAACATTTATGAAGATTGACTACCGTACATAAGTCCTTGGTAATTTCTCTTTAATTTATCTCCAAGGTGTATATTGCAGTTTTTCGATTGGTTTGGTAATCCCTCTGTCTAGATTTCCAAAGTAGTCACTTTCGTTCCTTTTCGACTCCTTAAAAGAAAGGTCCATCTGAGCACTTGTCACTTTAGGCTCACTAAAAATAAAATGGGACTAGAGTCATCTTTAGCTTTTTCTCGACTCTTAAAAATTGAAAAAGAAAAGTTGTGTCAAAGCGTCATTAAAATTTATCTAATTCGGAATAACATCCCTATTCCTTCATTGATCTTAGGTTGAGATAATAGAGTCCACCAATCAAGGAATCCCTCTTAAGTGGAATCCTAATCCATTTTCTTCTTGGGGAAATATTGGTGCTCTGTATATGGCCACATTGTCCCTTCTAGGAATCACAATTGGTCTGTCGGTATGGCTATTCTCATCCTCTGTCATTCAAAATACCGTAATTCCTCAGCAATCGAATCAGAAACCATTTGATACTAAACTTGACCCTTCACCTTCTACTTCGATTGTTTCTCCGCCCCACCTTCTTCCTCTTCACTTGGTTAAAATAGTGATACTAATAACCAAGTGGCTGAGAAGAAGAAGAAAGGGAAGGAGAAGAAGAAGAAGAAGACAGTTAAGCAAGGGGGCAACCATGAATCATCTGGTGAAAATCCACACATTAAATCTCCTAAATATCCTTGTATAATTTTTAAAGGAAACCATTTTCATCGAGATTGCCTTGCATTCCATGGATCTTGAGAGAATGGTCTCCCCGTTTGCACCATCTGGTGTCATCAACCTCTGGCGATCATGTTGACAGCACACCATCAACTAGTGAAAATGAAGTTCCGAGATAGAAAGGAAAGGTCAAAATTCCATGTCTATTATGTGAAGGAGACCATCACCTTCCCTGTTGTCCTTTTTTGGATGAGGCCAAGAGAATCTTGCATAGCCATCCTGCTTCACTACAGTGACTTCCACATGGATACAAGAAACTCACCTCAAATTCTTTACTAGTTGAAAATCTGACTGACATAACTCAGTCATCAGTCGAAACACCTATCGTTGAGAGTGAACCTTCTGAGTCCATACCAGATCAAAATCAACAGGCCGAGATGGCAGTCAACCTAGTCTTTCCTTCAGAAGGTCCACCTTCAAATGATACAATTTCCAAAGAGAATGAGAACGATACCATTCAAATTCTTTTTGTTAATATAGAGTCTGATGAACTTGGGGGCAATCCGCTCGTTCCTTTACAACAGGAGGAAAATTCCCCAGTTCAAGGGGTTCATTCAACCGTTTATTCGGTACCCCCTCCAAGCAGTCTAATCTCTTCCTTCGATTGGAATCAACTAGCAAAATCCCACCTTCCTTCTAATGTACCATTTTGGATCATAGTACAAGTCTACAAAATGGTCGTGTCTGGCACTATCATAGATGAAGGGGCTTCAGTGAGTATACTTTCCTCAACTGCTTGGAAAGCGCTTAGTTCACCATCGCTTATGCCTATTACACAGAATTTGTCAGGCTTTAACAAAGGAACCAGTCGACCGTTAGGGATCCTTCCTAAGTTACCCATAACTTTGAGAAGGAAAACCGTTCACTTGAACGTGATGGTAGTCCAAGGACCATTAGATTACAACCTTCTCCTTAGACGTGACTATGTTTACAACATGGAGGCTGTCATGCGGAAAGAGTTATATTTGCGAACAAACCTAACCTCCCTAGGAGTCTAAGACTCTCTAGTGACAAACAAACCAAACAAGAGCAATCCTTCTCTAAACACACATTATTCTATGAGAATTCAAATGTTTTTCGATCTTACCTTAGGTCCAACGCTTGTTGTAGCAGTCTAGCCTTGCTGATCCAGATGAGCTCCTCCTTCACTTTTAGACCTGCATACACTAACAAAGCAAACGAT
>APFE030113979.1:154901-217827 GCA_000404065.3 Pinus taeda | reverse complement strand
ATTTGCAGGTGGGTGAGAAAGACAATCAAAGAGCAAAGAAAATATCCAAAGGGAACCCTACCTCACATATATTCATCTCCTCCACTCCTTACCATGCATCCCTCCATCAATTCCATTGTTTTTTACTTCATTGCTTCAATTTAGGTGAAGATTTTGTTTCTACATAATCACCTCATCCATTACCAACATCCTTGCATCCACACACACTCCTGCTCCCTCTGTCCATTCATTACAACATCCTCACAACACTAGCCATCAACATGATCAAGAAATTCTAAGGGAGACACCAAACATTGCCAAGTGATAATCCAGGAGCTCCACAGTAGCACCAGCATCAGATCTCTAGTCACAGACACCTCCAAAATCCAAGAAACCATCAACAGATAGCAGAGGAGGAAGAAGAATGACCATGCAGCAAATACACAATGCAACACCTCTGATCTTTGACAACTGCAACATGGAATCAAGTCCACATGTAAGTATCCCACTCACTCACTCATATGTATCATTTGATCAAAAGTTGTAAATGTTAAGAGGTAGTTGGTTTATAAGTGAGAAGGTGGCAAAAAGAAAATTCCTTTTAGAAGGTGAAGAACCCACACAGGATAAAAATGGAGTAAGGAGGGACAATCTTCCATACCCATGGAGTGAGGTAGGCTACCAACTCATTAAATATATTTGATATGAGGGTAAATACATTGTTGTTTATGGCTACCATTTTAGGATGCTTGAAGAACTAAGATTTGGGGGTAGAAACACCAATTCACCAAAGACTCATCATACCCTATTTCTTGGTGAATCACTCATAGACTCCAACAACAAAGTAAAGGAAGGGAATTCCCAACAGTTGGCTCACCATGGGTTGATCAGGATCCTCATTAAGGATGACCTCCAAAACCTCAGGATCCCTATAAAATTGTCAATCTTTAGAGACTTACCAACAAAGGATGACATCAAAACCCTCACCTATGATTTAGTCCTTATGTCAGTGAGGAGGAGGCAAAACAACAAGAAGAAGATCTAGAGCTCGATGGGGATGAGATGGATGAAGAAGAAACTAATATGGAGGAACATGATGAAGCAAAAGTTAAGGAGGATGATGTTGAAACAAAAATAGGAAGAATGCATTGAAACAGAGGAGAAAGAATAGCAAAAGGCCATCCAGTGTAGTATGCCAGCTAAATCCTATGCTCTTTACCTTAGAGAACAATGGCTTCAATTTCAGATCAAAACACTAGCAAAAGGGGCACCATGCCATTTCAGGACTGCAGATAGTTTATTGATCTTTGTGATCAAAGTGCATTAGAGGATAGGGCCAAAATGGCTGAGTTTTACTTGCACAACATGGCCCTCACAGACATGAATATTTAGGATCCTAATGCAGAGCTAGGAGATCTACAATTAATGGCTTTGGCGTCATTGATGAACCATGAGAAGTCAAGGGCTGCAGAGATGAAAAGAATATTGGCCAGAAAG
This sequence comes from Pinus taeda, assembly GCA_000404065.3. Classification (NCBI taxonomy): domain Eukaryota; kingdom Viridiplantae; phylum Streptophyta; class Pinopsida; order Pinales; family Pinaceae; genus Pinus; species Pinus taeda. The sequence goes on along the minus strand of APFE030113979.1, from coordinate 216,351 downwards.
AAAAATGAACCTCTTTTCATTAGAGTTGAACAATCAAATCCCATGGCCCTAATAAACACCCATAATCTAATTGCAAATGATCCTCAACTGGAACCTAGATATCTTGCTACCCAAGAGCAAGCAATTTCACATTTTAAGGATATGTTTAGGTTGCTAAGAGATGATAATATACATGCCTGCTAAAGGATATGGAACACACTGCCACACAAGTTGAAGATCAGAGAATGTCACTCCTCTCAAGGGTTGAGAGAGGCACTCAACAGGACACCTATGCATAAGCAATCAATGCAAAGGTTGAAGGTCAATTGGAAAGGCCTAAAACTCATTCCTCCACTACTCCTAGGGATGCTAGAAGGGAGAAAAGAAGAAGAGGAAAAGAGGCAATAGGAAGAAGTAGAAAGGAAAGCAAGCTTCTATGAATAAGAAAAAGAGACCACAACAGAAGCATGGGATGTCAGAGAGGCTACCAGAGCCATGAAGGACATGGACATTGAATAAGTTGCTTAGAGGATAAGCAACACTTTCAGTAGGGGGTGATGATAAGTCTCATCACTGAGTAATTATATGGGCCTTAATTGTCCTTAATTCACCTCCTAGCTTAGTCAAACCAACTATTCTCACAACTTATTGCATACTTTTGATTTTTTTTGTTTATGAGATGAGTTTGAGTTGGATATTTTTCTTTGTGGTGTAATGTGCATATAATGCAGGAATAAAGGATAAAAGCAATGATAATGCAGGAATAAAGGGTAAAAGCAAGGAACTATGGCAAAAACCTTGGTAAACACTCAAATGGGATAAGGAAGAGTAATTATAGGAGGTATATCCTCCTCATTTACTACCCCTCCACTCCAATATTCTTCCATCAGCTCAAAGTGCAAACAACCATCACTATGAGGACTAGAAGACAACCAAGCAAGTGAAAAGGACAGAAACCAATTTTTCTTGAGTTGGAGGCCAAGCCTCCTGTTGTGCCTATCAACAACCCCCCTTTTATTAGTGTTAGTAATAACATTAATAAATGGGGACCCTTCCAAAAAATCAAATCTTAGCATTTAATCATGCCTTTCTTGTTTTTAGAATAAAATAAGATGTCAAAGTGGAACTTGCTAAAACATGGAAATTTACTTTTTCATACTTTAAGCACATAAAACTTCACAAACAATGAGTTTTGTTTATAAAAGGCACTGCATGATCAAAAAGCCTAAGAATAAATTTATAACGGAAAGTCATGAATATTAAAGTAAACCTTTAAAAAGATCCGCTTTAAGAAGATTATTCTCGCATCGCAAAACAATTACGGCAGATTTCCCTTATAAAAGTTATCCCTTGAAAATGAGATCTGCAAAAATGTGAGATCATAAAATCCTATAACCTTATCACATCACAGTTTCAAGCACATGACACTACTTGATAAAGCATAAGCAAATATCATGAAATGTGATAGCATCTCGCAAATCGCATATCGCAACAACTCATGTAGCAGTGGGTTTTAACGAAAACAAGTTTTGCGATATAGCGATCTGCGATATTGCGAAGCAAATTGCTTTTATCACAATTCAAAGGGCTCAGGGTTCTAGGAGAGTTCTTCCCAACTTTCGATGTGAAGTTATGAACATTAAAGTTAAGCATAACGGTTCATTAGTGGTCATTTATTAAAAGAACAATTAGGATCAGTGTAAAGGACCATTTGACGCAAGTTGATATCTTTTGATATGATTTAGAGTTAAATACCCTGTGTCACCTTATTTTCATCCTTCTATTGATTATTTCTACATTCGCTATCATTTTTATCATAATTTTCTCTCTGCTTGCAACTTTCAAGAAGAAAATATAGAGCAGAACATACGAAGAAATTGTGAAGAAAGGAAAGACACCCATTGTTGAAAAGTTAGAAATGACCCCATTATTCACATATACCACCTATAATTGGGATGTAGGGACATCTACGTGGGAAACAATGTATCAAATGTTGGAGGAGGAACAACCAAGAATTATGGAAGTAACAGTTACAACGGATGGACGCGGCTCTTCTGATGCATCCCTAATTAAACTTGCATACTTTTTTCTACATCACATTGTTGCAAGACCAAAGATACTCCCTTATATTGACATGGTTAAGTGGATTATAGATGAAGCGGACATCTCAGACAGGGAATTCAAGATAGCAAGCGAAGAAATCGTACGACCGTTTACCCCAGACAACCTAAGGCTCATGTACCATCTGCCAGAGCCGCAGGCCTTCCAGAACAGACAATTTGTCGAGAAGTTCACCAAAGAGAATGAAAACTTAGCAGAATGCATGAAGCATTGGTCAAATAATGAGGAAAGAATCAAGAAAGATAAAAACAGTATGTATACCACTGGTTCTCTTTGTTCCCCTTATCGTTTTTCTATTGCTATGTTATGTAGATTGTTTGATAAAATAGACAACAACAAATTTTCATGAGAATGGTTACCCCTAGTAGATGCGGCTATCAATGCCAAAATAATGAATTGGGCCCAAATCCTATCAAATAATTTAGCCACTGCAATTTTAGAATATAGAAGAAAAAAAAGCGTTGCTTCGAGGGTTTACCCTCCATTTTTCATGAGTGCCTATGTTATGGATGCTATTTGTTTTGGTTCCAAATTTCCTGTTATGGGATGGAAGTGGATGGTTCAAAATCCACTTCCTATTCAAATTTATCACAAAGTCACGTGGGAATCAAATTTCGTGCCACATTTTTTCAAAATTTGTCACAAGGTTATACTCCCGATTTATAAAAAGATCTACAATAGAGATGCCCCAAGGTTTTCCCAAGAAACTGAGGTAGATATTCTCCCCGTAGCAAGATGGTTTGGGGAAGAATTGTTCACGTATATCAGAGTGTTTGGTAGCATTGCTTCACCCCATGTGCTACCTTTTTACGTCCCAGAAAAACTGATGGCTAGGGAGATAGCTTATCAAACATGCGGCGATGGGGGGATGAGCAAAATACTGAAAGATTCCAAGAAGGCCATTTGGCCTCAATTTCCTGTAACATGCGGAGCATTTGCATTGCATGACTTAGGTCATGCTTTCAAAGAAGTTAATAATGTATTATCTTTACAATTACCCAAGTTCCTGGGAAGGCAATATGATCCCTTTGGTATTGTAAGTGATTTTAACACAAAGGTTAAAATAAGAAGTTTTTACTCATGAAAAAGATCCCTTTGTTGATGTTTTTCTGCAGAAGAACACCTTCAAAGAAGTTCAACATATGGCGAAAATTATTTTTGACCAAGAAGGTCTCCAAACTTTTGAGAATTATAGAAACAAAGGTTGTTTAAGGTCCCATTCGACCAATTACTCATTGAACTAGTAAGGAATCCTACCCACAACGTAAGCATTAGTGAAGATTCAAAAGAGAAGTCCAAAACGAGTTCTAAAAAAGAATCAGCAGAAAATTTTGGTGATCAATCTAAGAATGAACACAGCAAAAGCGAGGAGTCAATAAAAGACACAGCCCAAGCCACAACAAAGTCTGATCAGCAGAATTCGGTTGAAAAACAAGTTGAAGCCTCCACTCCCCTTACAAAGCAAGCGGAGCCGCTCATAATTGATCTAGAAGGAGAATGGGAAAATTTTAATAGGATACTTAACACAGAAGAACAAAGCACAGAGCCACCAACAAATCCAAAAGAGACTACCACGGAGATGATAATAGAAAGAGTTGTTAACACTCATGAAATGAAGCATATTCCCATTGCTCCCTCATCTAAAATTGTACTAAGAATAGAGGAAATTCCTCTTCTAGATGTATTCTACAACCCTCAACATAAATTTGTCATTAGAAGGCAATGAAAGAAAAGAAAGTTGGATTCTGTGCTCGTTCCCGAGGATGAACCTCTGGATGTTCTTTGGAAAGACCCATCTACAGACCCCTCAACAAATCTCACTAGGCTCTCATAGGTCACAGGCGCATACTCTTTAGCAACTATTGACAAGGCAGCAGAGGTACAATCGATGCTTAAAGAAAAAGAAGATATGATTTTGTTTTTTGAACAACAGTTACAGCAAGTTAGCATCAACCAACAAGCCGAAACACAGTTGGAAAAACTTCAGCAAGACTTTCAGTAAATGCAATTGGCACATCAAAGTAGTTTGGCTAGTAAAGAGTTACATAATATAATAGAACTGCATAAAGATGATCCCAAAATTGAACAGTTTATCATAGAGGCACTTGGTCTCAATTCCCAGTTCTTGCAACAGAAATAGCTATTACGCTAGAAGATTTCGCAGTGGAATTCCCACTGCAAAATGAGTGATAATATAAGAAATCAAGTCATAGAATTACGAATGAATATGATTCAATTTTTAAGAAAGTCTCAAACTTCTTAAACTAACAGAAATCCGAAGAAGGGAAAAGGGCAGATATGCCCAAAATTGATGAATCACATAAGGAGATTAAATTTGCGAAATGGGATTCTCGGCTAAAGGAGGCAGAACAGGAAATGGAGGATGTAGCGGCAACAACGAACAATGTCATCGAATGCATAAATGAAAATCTACACAAGGCTAATTTGGTAGCAGAAGCTACCCCTGGTTTTCTTCAAAAAGCACAACAACTTCAAGCAGTATGGAAACAAGCATCGGAAGAAAGAGCAGAGGCAATTAAACAGGTAAACAGATTGAATTGGGAAGCATACTGGCAATACCTGGTGAAACCACACAGCCAATGGATGACCCTGAAGTTCCTAATGACTTCCACCGAGAAGATAGGGTGAGCTCTCACCAATGTCGTATTTGCAGGACAATTAAAAGCCGAAGTCGGCCAACCAACACTCTTAAAACCAATGTTGGATATTTGTGATCTAAAGAATCAGATGCAGGATTAGTCATAGATACATTTTATTTTTGTTTTTGTTTATTTTTTATTAAAATGAGGCAGGTCATTTAAACCTCCTCATCTATTTTTGTAATATTTATTTTTAGATTTCAAGATTAGTATTTAAACCCCTCTCATGCATTTAGAGAGGGGTCCAAATTTTTATAGAAAACGTTCTTCAGAACATGTATCTTGCCCCCCACTGAGGAGGTTTTGATAAAATCAATGGAACGAGATTTATTTTCTATTTGAGTTTAACATCTGCTACTGAAATTGCACTTTTGTACTCTTAGTTGATGTTAAGTGATTTGAAGATAGATCAATATTCTTGCAGCTCATGAGTAGGACATATTACAAATGGTACTTTTATCTCCTAATGCTTTTTACTTGTGTGTCAAGCAATAAATAATTTTCAGTTATTTATGTATGAAAGTTTAAACATTTAGTTATCATTATTGCACTTCTGTATGGTGATGACTTATTCTTTATGCTGAATATGTGAATGATTCTTTATGCGATATATTTCTCATATTGTTTCGGCTCACTTTTTATATGAAACAATCATTCTTAAATGGATTCTCTTCTTATTGTGATTGAATGATCTACATTATCAATCGCTTTTAGAAATAATTTTAGATCACACATGTGAACATTACTCCCGGGATAGTTTTAAACTTAGATGTTTTCTTTGATTATGATAGATTGCATAGGATAGTTAAAAGATAGAGTAAAGATTAGAATAAGTATTCATCCTTTAAAACTCCAAAAAGAAAAACATTATCCCATTAGCACACACATCATAAATAGAATGGGAAACTGATCCCATCATCCCTAGTCGGAGCCACTATTCCAAATGGAAAAGGAGTTATCTTAAGGTCTAGACTGGGTGGTTATCCCCCTTGTTGGAGTCCCGGTTTTTCAAGCCTTCAACACCTCCCTAATGGGAAGGAAGTCATTAGAGACTTCAGATGTATAAATAGAGAGTCTTAGGACCTCAGTAGGTTTCAGAATTCCATTGTAAAACTCTACTTTATTTCTGAGCTTCAAGACTTGCAAAAATTGTTCTGTAATCCATGGTTTTCATAATGAGAATGAGTTTTGTTTTAAGCCAACTCTGAGTTAACTCAAAGGGTTGAAGCTCTCGGGTTAGGGACCAACCCAAGAAGCCCAAGCTCCTCTTTACTGTACATGTATGCTAGCAAAGATTTCTGGTTGTTCGTTTGCTTAAAGTAGCTTCCTGGTTCTGTTCATTTGCTTAAGTAGATTCATGGTTTTCTATTGCATTTGCTTAAGTAGGTTCATTTTCATTACAGCAGTATAGTGTAGATTATTCATGGGTTTTCTGTTCATTTGCCTCTGTAGCTGCATTTACTGTAGTTTACTTCCATTTGTGCCTTCTTTCATTTTACAGGTTAGCTAGGATAAAAGATCACCATAAGGTTGTGCACAGGTGTCTCGGCCTCATCTCCTCCCTCTGGGACCATGACTTGAGGCAGAGACCCTTTAGCAACCCCAAAAACACAGGTTTCTGGTTCTCGCATGACCTATGGAGTTTGTCGTTTGATGCAGTTACTTGTTCACCCTCACTGTGTTTTTCTGTCGTTTTCCTTTGAAATGTCCTTCAACACGTTCTTCATGCATTGCTTCCTCATCGCCCAATCCACAACAAACCTTCCCAATCATCATCTGATCCATTAGTTTTTCCAACTACCACTTACATTATGTGCTTTAAGTCCCCACTGTCGATTTGCCTCGCCTGATCCGATGGTTATCGCGTCACCTTAACACTTTATGCGCTTTAAACCCCCACCGTCAATCTGCCTCGCTCGATCTGACGACTATCACTTCACCCGATCGCCAACTAGCTTGGACGATCTAAACCGTTGATTAGCCCCACCTGATCCAACGACTATTGCGCAATCTCATGTAGATTATTGCATAACCGTTATCCGCCTGAGAACACGTGAGGAAAGTGGTTTTCTCATGCTATGTGTTGCGTAGTAAGGCTAATCATGTGAAATTTCAGAATTCTGCTTACCGCCTTGAGGGAGCGCGAGAAACTACTAACCGCCTTAGAAACCCGCTCCATCATTTCTGTACATTTTTTTCTCTTGCGATGTGATCTCCACTATCCATCTCTTGACTTAATCCTTGCGATAAGATCTCATTCGTTCATTGCTTCATTACCCTATCCATCCATCTATTGCCTTAACCTTTGTGATAAGACCTCAGCCGTTCATCCTGTGCATTCATCCTGTTCACCCATCTAGTCACTTAAGCCTTCACGATAAGATCACCACCGTTCATCTTGTTCGCTCATTCGATTCGTCCATCTACCCACTTAACCTCCACGATAAGACCTCAATCTTTCATCCTGTGTGTTCACCTTGTTCATCCATCTAGTCACTTAAGCCTTCGTGATAAGATCTCTGCCATTCATCTTTTGTTCATTGATCGATCCAATGGTCCCTATGTGCTACTACGTCCTTATGTCCTCCTTTCATTGATTTCAACCTCTGATTGCTCTTCCGCTTGAAAACTGATTTAGCTTAAGTTTCTTTGCTTACACATTAGTATAGTTTAATGCTCTTTACCTTTGCAACTTAGATAGCAGCCTTAGGTTAGTGTTGATTTAGCAATTCTGTTTAGTATAAGCTGCTTAGATGGTTAGTTAGGTTAAGGTGTGGTTTAGCATTACATGTTGTTTTCTTCATTACTGTAGTAGAGTAACTCTCTCTTAGACTAGGTTTGCTCTTCTTCCATCAAAGAATTAAGCTTCTTCTAACCCTATAGAAGTCTGGCTTGGAACCACTAGAGTCTCTTGCCAGATAAACAATGACAACATGCAGGACCTTCACTTCTACTTGTCAATATAGCACTTTCACCTCCAAGTTTGTACGAACCGCAGGTTGATAAGTAAATCTGGTAGCCCTGGGAGTTGCAACATTCTTGTTGCAATACCTAGGCTCATCACTAGCCATGAAAATGTAGCTTAAGTCTCATAGTGGCTGAAAAACATTGCAGTCTCTCCCTTGTAAGAATTATGGGAGCAACTGGAGGGTCCCAGGCGCATGCATGCCCATGTTATGGGAGCGACTAGGGTTTAATTCATTGAAAGGCTAGGTTAACTTAGGGGTTGGGCAACTAGAGTGGCGGATTAGCTCCTAGGGGTCTTGTAGCACCTGAGGGAGGTTTGTGAAGTGTTAGTTCATCAGTTCCACTTCCTTAACTGCACTTAGGGAGCTGAATCATATCATAGTAACTCTTCGTCACATGTTTACCCTAGTGGACTGGGTAGCTTGGGTAAATGTGGGTGGAGGGCATTACAGAGTGGTATCAAAGCATGGTTCAACAATTGGACTAGATGGGCGGAATGTTTTTTTCATGCATGCATGTAGGATGTATATGTGCTAGATATGTATATATGGTGGTAGTCATTGTTACATTTGTGTTGGCATGTAGGAGTTGATGTTGTTGTTGTTAGGATGTGTTGTCATGAATGTATGTCAGTTGTATATGAATTTGTTATGCATGTAAATGTCTATATGGTGTTATGCACACATTATGGTGATGGTTATGCATGTATAGTAGGTAAGAGACACATTTTGATGATCATTATTGTGGTCTTGTGTCATCATGATGCTATTGGTATGTTATGATGTTGATGTGTTGGCTGAGATGAAGCAAGAGAAGAATATTATCTAAGTGAGGTTGCAGCATTAGACCTTGGGGTAAGATCAAATCATCATACATGTTTGTATATTGGGCATGTGGGTATGTTGGTTAATGGTTGTTATAAGCATTAGGGTTATATACATTATAGCCATGTACATGCTTGTTATTTATTGTTGTTATGGTTATATGGACATGATAGATGCTAGTTGATTAGAGTAGTCATATGCACATGTCTTGGATAGTCATGAATGATAGTAACTTGTTGTTGTATGCATTGTGGTCATATGTCTGATGATTATGGTCATTGCAGTTGAGGTCTTGATGTTATTATGTTTTGTGCTAATTTGGATTGACCTATGCAAATGATTATGGTTATGACATTCATGTATGAGTTAATATACTGTGATATTATGTCATACTAATTTAGGCTAACTGTGCATATGTGATTGTTATGCATGAATGGCAATTGTTTATGAGTTTATGATGTGAACATGTTAGCTGGTTATTGTTATGGATATCATGACCTTATTTATGTTCGAGTTGATGTGTTGTGAAGTTATATCATGCTAATCTAGATTGATTATGTAGACAAGATAGCCTCCCTTGAGATACATTAAGGTATGAGTTTTAGTATGCCATATATTTGGTGTATGAGTGTTTGGTGTCTATTATGTAATACATTTGTCGATTGAATGTTTGATTAATTGCATGATATGAGTATGTGTTTATAATATTGCATGAAGGAATGATTTTGTTTTAATATGGTTGTACTAACACATTATGTGCTGAGACAACTGATATGTACTTGAGTGCAAGTGAGTGCTAGTTGCAGTGTTATGATTTATGACTATGAAGTGACTGTTGATTATGACATGGCTGTTAGACTTGGTAAAGGTTGATTTTAGATTAATATATATGTTGTCTTGATCTTTGGAACATGTGATCGACATGTGTGAGAAGTTGCAGGGCAACATGCTTGGTATTAGTTTGACAAGGTAATAGTTGATATGTCTATATAACTAACAACTGGGTGATGTGATAACACGTAATAAAACTCAGGTATAGCGACGTAAAAAGGTAAAATGAAGGAATTGAGTGAGAATTTATTTGGCTATGTTTGGAAACCACAATTCCAAATGAATGAATGCTTTTAATACAGGAAGTCTTCTTAACCCTAATCTTGTATGAAATTATGTGGATGTGCTATATTCATGGACATGTATTTGATAGGTATAACAATTGATGTCTAGTTATAGCCAGATCTGTCAAGGGAATTGGAGTCCCTTGAGAGATGGCATAGACGTGTTCATCTACAAGGCAATGTTCTTGGTAAAAAAAGGTAAGATAACTATTATATTGTTATATTTATTTATGCATTGATAGTTATGTGTTTATGGCAATATGATGTAGGGAATTGCATGGAAAAGAGACTGCCATGAAATCATGGAGAAGGCTTAGGTTGAGCTTTCCTTTGGAAGTATTGGGAAGCCATTGGGGATTGATTCATGGTGTTTGTTGCTAGTTTTGTTCTTTTGGTCTTTTGTGATTTTTTGTGCTTGATTTATGGTTTTGATTGTGTCTCGTGTGTGATCGTGCCACTTTGTTTGTGGTGTCATATTGTATTGGTTTTCATGGTTTCTTCTTGTTTGTCTTTATTCTTCCTTTCATGTTTTTAGGGTCTTTGGAATTGGTTGGGAAAGGAGGAAAGTTAATGGAGCTTGGGGAGAGTTGTGTGGTACCCAACAGGTAATGTAAAACCTAGCTAAAGCTCGGTGCATGTATAAGGGCAGTTGAAGGCAAGAGTATGGCAACTAGTTGGATTGGTTGGGTACATTGAGGTAAATGGACGGTGGTAGGAAAGACATGAGAAAGGTAACCAGAAAGGTAAAGTAAATGGATTTGAGGCGTCGGATGCCTTAACTAAGTTGGGAACTGTTATTCTCAATGTTGTACATGTTGTGCACAGATAAAGGGAGTTATCTTAACCTAGACCTTATGGTATTTGGCAATTATGTTGTGATCATGATTATGTTGATGTTTATATATGTATACATGTAGTATGTATGTCATTGTCTCACAGGGTAATTAGAAATCATGATTGTTTAATGCTAATATTTATATGTATATATGTAGTTTTCTGACGAGTTCATGATTGTTGTATGCTAATGTTTATATATATGTATTTATGTAGGTGTCTATGTCACTGTGTGACATGGTTGTTAGGTATCATTTTGTGGAGGAATGATTGCTTATGTATGTGAAGGGCATGAAGAGGTTCCCGACCTTATGATGAATCAAATGGGAAGATTATCCCTTACAGATCTACAAGGTCAGTATCATGTGGATGTGAATTGATATTATATGCTTGCACTGTCTATGTTTATGTTATGGATAGGTAATGTCGAGGGATACATCGGCGGAATGGAAGCAGTATCATCTGTGGCATGCTAGGACAAGCATGAATGGTGGAGAGACACTTGAAATAAGGTTTCCTGGTAGAGACAATGTGGTCTCTAGATGTGTGGTACTATTGTTGTGTATATTGCATATGCAGTGCTAGGTATAGATGGTTTTATGTGCATATTGGATATGCGGTGTTGTGTACATATCGTATTGTGCACATGTTGAATATGCGGTGTTGTGAGCATATGGTGCTATGCACATGTTGGATATGTGGTGTTGTGTACATATGGTGCTATGTACATGCTGTATATGCAGTGTTGTGTACACATGGTGTTTTGTGCATGTTGTATATGTGGCGCTATGTACATATGGTGTTGTGTGCATGATTGTACATGTGGTGCTATGTGCAGGTGGTGTTGTGTACATGTTGTGCATGTGGTGTTGTGTACATGTTGCGCAAGTGGTACTATGTACATGTGGTGTTGTGTACATGTTGTGCAAGTGGTACTATGTACATGTGGTGTTGTGTACACATTGTGCAGGTAGTGTTGTGTACATGTTGTGTAGGTGGTGTTGTGTTAATTTTAGGCAATAATGGTATGTTCTATGCTTTAGATAAATTTTACTTCAATTTCTTTATGAGCCTAATATCAATTTCAGTTCAGCAATCAAATAAACATGTAAGTAAAATGTTGATATAACATAAACATAAATAGTAGAAGACAAGCCAAGACAAGAGGACACAAGATGTGGCACCAACGACGGACAAACCCCAATGTGGGGAAACCCTTGATCAAATATTATTTTAGTCTTCAATAGTTCAGTAGAGAGAGATAGTGCAATTTATAACTTCTGATAATTTATAAAAGCAACAAAAGAGCCCTAACTAGAAAATTCAACGTTGGTCAACAGGGAAAATTTGACCCTCAAAGATTTGGTCAAATTCAATCAACTTCGTCTTCCAAACAAAAAGATGAAACAACCCTTAAAATAATTGAATTATGGCTAGTCAAAGTCTGGTCAAACAGTCAACTTGCGGTTAGCCCTAACCACAGTCAACGCTAGTCAAACAATACAGATAGCCTCGATTTATGTGCCCAAAAACGTGGCTTGCCAAAACAAAAATAACCCTCACAAAAACGTAGGCAAACAAGTCAATGTTGGCTGGTCATCACTGGTCAAAAGTCTTCCTGAAATTCAGTCAATGTTGGTCAACGCACAAAATAAAAAATGACTATCTTCTTCATTTTACATGTGGAGAGGCTACCCAGAAGTCCGTACCCAATCATGTGAGGAGAGAGAGATGTGTGAGAAGTGAAGTGTGTCCAAATGAGGATGAGGCATCATGTAGTTGAGGATGAATAGATGTGATTGTTGGGCTTCTAAGCCTACATGAGATTGTTGGTTGACCTTGACAATTTGTCCATAATAAAAATAGATTAAAACTTCATTTGTACATGTCAAAATGGGATGATCTTTAGATCAATCCTACAACTCTCAAAGAGAGGAATCCAAGAAAAATACCAGCTTTCATAAATAAGATGACCCATGTGGAGTTTGGCCCTAGTTGCCAATTTTAACACTCCCTCTCAACTAGGGAGAACTCCACCTGCTAATCCATCTACCAATCTATACAATCTCTGCCATCCATGCACTGCTCTGCACTACTCTTCTGAACTATGAAGAAGAAGAAGTGATCGAGAACGTATCATACCATTCTCTACTGACCCGAAGTCAGTCCCAACCAAATGAGAGTGTCTCATACCACTCTTACTCAACCAAAGTTAGTTCCAATAAAAAGAGAGTGTCTCATACCACTCTTACTGACCTGAAGTTAGTTCCCATTGATTCTAGATCAATGTCGACCATCCTAGCATAGGGAGTACGGAAGTACATGATGCATCCATCGGTAGTACTATGGTCCCTATCCTCATTTCCCTACTCATGGTCTAGATGAGAGGTATTTCCCATGAGTCCCAGACTGCATGGGTAGGATGTCTTGGCAGGAGAAGGATGAACCACTTCTCCTCCTCACATGTCGCCAAAGGATGTCACAGGGGAAGGATGAACCACTCAGCCTGTACACAAAAAACGACTAGGGGAAGGCTGAACCACTCACCCTATGGTTTATCACAGCTCCATGAAGTACCCCAAGCCCCCCGGAGTTCCCAAATATTAATGTCCATCTCATACATGACCCTCATAAGAGGGTCTCTCAATGATGCCAAGTTGTTCTCAGAAGGCCAAGAATTCAACCTTCCCCAGGGGCTTTGTCAGAATATCAACGACCTTCTCATCAATCCCAATGTGATGGAGCCTTATTGCTCCTCGTTGTACCATATCCTGGATAAAGTGGTACCTGATATCTATATGCTTGGAGCAATCATGAAACACGAGATTCTTTGATAATCAGATCCCACTCTGGTTGTCATAGAGGATCACGGTAGTATCCAACACATGTCCAAACAACTCACTGAAGAGCTTCCTCAACTAGATAGCTTCACAGGAGGCCATACTAGAAGCTATGTATTCAGCCTCAGCGGTGCTCAAAGAAACCGATTTATGCTTCCTGCTCATCCAGGATATCGAAGTAGAACCTAAAGAAAAACAACATTTAGAAGTGCTCTTACAATCCACCACATTGCTAGCCCAATCAACGTCAAAATAACCATGCAACCTCACATTTCCAGCAGTGTATGTTAGCCCATGAGTGATTGTGCCCTGAAGATATCTCAGAATATTCTATCTGATGTATATGATGAGGCTCAACCATGTATTGTCTAATTGTGTTAACTACAAAACATATGTCCAAATGGGAGTTCACTAGGAACATTAGTGCTCCTATGAGTTGAGGATACTTAGAATCATTTCCCAATTTAGGTCCAACAGCACTACCACATATCTTCTTAAATTTAAGTTCCATCGGGGTAGTCATAGGCTTGCAATCCACTCCCAATCTTTCCAATATCTTCACAACATATTTTTCTTGAGAGAGGAAAATTTCACCTGCCTTTTTCCAGACCTCCAACCCTAGGAAATAGTGCATCAGTCCTAGGTCCTTCATCTCAAATTCAAAAGCCAACTCCCTCTTATATTTGTGAATGAGAGGGTTTGCACCTGTCAGAAAGAGGTCATCCACATAAAGTACCAAAATGAGAGCTTTATCATTTTCAACCTTAAAGTAAAGGTTCGGATCAAATTCACTTCTAGTGAATCCCAACCTCATCAGATAGCTATCGATCCTCTCATACCAAGCTTGGGGTACTTATTTCAACCCATAAAGAGATTTCTTCAACCTGTATACATGAGATTCCCAATCATGAACTTCAAACCCTCGGGTTGTTCCACATAGACTTCCTCTTTGATTGAACCATGCAAGAAGGTGGTCTTGGCATCCATCTAATTTAGGTTCCATCCTTGCGAGGCAACAAGGGCTATGATCGAGCAGATGGTGATGTATCGAGCAACAGGTGAGAATATCTCATCGTAATATACACCTTACTTTTGATAAAAGCCTTGAGCAACAAAGCGAGCCTTGAACTTTTATGCACTTCCATCAGCTCCATGCTTGATTTTGTAGAGCCACTTAGAAGTGACAACCAATTTGTCCTGGGGTCTAGGGACCACATCCAGACATCATTCTTCATAATTGACTCATATTCTTCATTCATAGCATCATTCCATACTTGTTTCTTCACTGCCTCTTCGAATGATGAAGGCTCATTTTGAATGATAGTGCTCGTGGCAGTCAAATATCCTTGGTACCTATTCAGCGTCTTGCTTTCACGGAAAGTCCCCCTTGGTGTAATGTGCCTCTCAGCATCTTCAAGAGTCTCCCTAAGCCATGAAGGTCTCCTCAGAAGGCTCATGAGGGAGTGGATCAATAGGATCCATATGTTCATCAACATCAGGCATTGTTTCATCCTCTTTTTCACCCTAATTTCTTGTATCAGCTTCTTTGTCCTTCCTTAGGATGGGAAGGTTGTTGATCTTTCTAAGGGCCATATCTTCATCAAAGGTGACATCATGACTTATCTCAACTTCCTTTTGACCAACCACATAAATTATATATCCCTTGGAATTTTCACTATAGCCCACAAAGATTCCTTTCTTCCCAGATGCACCCAATTTTCTTCTTTTCTCTTTCGACACATGAAAATATATGGGGCTTCCAAAAATTCTAAAATGAGAGACATCGAGTTCTTACCAATGAGAATTTCTTCGTGAGTCTTGGAGTCCAATTCTTGATGAGGGCATCGGTTTTGAACATACATGGCGGTATTTACAGCTTCACCCCATAGAAACTTCAGAAGGCCTTGATCATGAAGTATGGCACAGACAACTTCTATAATAGAGTGATTATTCCTTTCAGCCACACCATTATTCTCGAGAGTGTATGGCATTGTAGTCTCCCTCTTAATGCCAAATTCTCTACAATAATCTTGGAATTCATTGGATTCATACTCAGACCCATTATCAATCCTCAATATCTTGATGTTCTTCTCAAATTGGTTTTCGATCAAGGCTTTGAAATGTCGGAACTAGGTGAACACCTTATCCTTCTTCTTCAAGAAGTAGATCTAGGTCTTGCGAGCATAATCATCCACAAAGGTGAGATAATATAAGTATCCTCCCAAGGAGTTTACGGGCATCATACTAGATATGTCAGAGTGGATCAATTGCAATATGTTTGTGGTCTTGCTATTACTTGAGGGGAATGGTCCCCTTGCAATTTTTCCTTCGGAACATCCTGGACATACACCTTCATGCTCTACTTTGAATTTGGGTATACCTATCACCATCTATCTCACATCGGCTAGGGCCTTATAATGAAGATGGGCAAAACTCCAGTGCCATAGTTCAAATTGTAGAGATGTGTCGCAAGACATGGCTCCCAATGGACTTCCTACAACTTGATACAAAGTGTCAACCCTGAACCCAAGAGTAAAATCATCCTTGAAATTTATTTTCCAAACACGTACCTTTCCATCGGTAAAGGCCACCTTGAGTCCTTTATCTTCCACTGCTAAAATGGACACCAAGTTCTTCTTGAGATCGGGTACATATAGTACTTATTGTAAATGAATAGCGTTATCTTGGTTCAATTGAAGCGTAATTTTCCCTACTCCCTTCACGGGATAGGTGGCATTGTCTCCTTGGACGATCTCCAAGTTTGTCTCCTTTTCAATCAGATTAGAGAGGGATTCCTTGTATCTCGTGAAGTGCCTTGAGGCACCACTATCAATCAACCAATTTAACAAAGTGTCCGAAGGAGAGGTAGTGGAGAGGGCCGATATAAGGTAGTACTCCTTTTTCTTATTGTTAACAACATTGGATTCATCATATATGGAGTTCCTTGATTTTTTGGAGGGTCGACCATTTCCTTGATGTCCCACATTCCTTTTTCCTTTGCCATTGGACCTGTCATTCCTTTGATTGTTGTTGTTGAAGTTGCCCCTAGAGTTGTTATGATAGTCACCATCTCGAGGTGTATCCCTTTTATTAGGACACTCTCTTGCATAGTAGCCAAACTTATTGCAAACAAAGCATCTTCTTTCCATTTTTGAATCCTGGCCTTCCTTGACTTTGCTTCTTTGAATCTGCATTGTTCTTCCTCTTGGCATAAGTGGAGAATGCAGTGGGGTTTCTTATATTAGAAGGCATTTCTTGTTCCACCATTCTTATTTCTTCTTAAGTGCATCTTGACATCAATTCTTCAAACCTTGGAATTCGTCATTATTGAGTATGTTGGTTCTAAATACATACCACTCAGGTGGGAGTCCTCCAAGGGTGGTGAGAGTAAGTTCCCTGTCAGGAATGACTTCTCCAATCGAGAGTGGATCATTCTTGATCTTAGAAATCCTTAAGAAATAGGATTGAATGTCCCTGTCCTTTCCCTTATTAATATTCTTCAAATTATTCTTTAGAAAGAGAATTTGATTAGCATTACTAACCTTGAACATGTGTACAAACCTATTGTATATCTCCTTGGAGGTTTTCAATTCAGAGATATAGGCCACGAGATGCTTGTCAATGGAATCCCTAATAATCTTCTTCGCTTTGACTTCAACTTTATTGTACTTGGTCTTCGTAGCAGCCGGTGCATTTGAAGGAGGCTCAAGGATTTTACCTTGCACATAGTCATCACTTCCTTCTCTTCCAAGGTCAAATCAAGAGACATCTTCCATCCATGATAGTTAGATATATCATGTAGCTTGTCTTTAACTGGGAAGTAGGTTGAGGAACCCATTGAGTCTTTTGTCCTTGTCCAATTGCCTTTGGTGATTTCTCTTTCACTCTTTCTTAGGCTTTGTCTTCACCTCAACTCTGATACCATGTTAATTTTAGGCAACAATGGTATGTTCTATGTTTTAGAGCAATTTTACTTCAATTTCTTTATGACCCCAATATCAATTTCAGTTTAGAAATCACATAAACATGTAAGTAAAATGGTGATAGAACATAAACATAAATAGTAGAAGAGAAGCCAAGACAAGAGGACATAAGATGTGGCACCATCCAGGGACAAACCCCAATGTGGGAAAAGCCTTGATCAAATATTCTTTTAGTCTTCAATAGTTCAGGAAAGAGAGATAGTATAATTTACAAACTTCAATAATTTATAATAGTAGCAAAAGAGCCCTAACCATAAAAGTCAATGTTGGTCAACATGACAGATTTGACCCTCAAATATTTGATCAAATTCAGCCACCCTTGGCCTCCAAACAACAAGATGAAACAACCCTCAAAACAACCAAATTTTGCCCAGTCAACGTCTAGTCAAAAAGTCAACCTGCAGTCAACCCTAACCAAAGTCAATGTTGGTCAAATAATACGGATAGCCTCTTTCTTTGTGTCCATAAATGTGGCTTTCCCAAACAAAATAACCCTCACAAAAATGTAGTCAAATAGGTCAGTGTTGGCTGGTCAACGTTGGTCAAAACCCACCCTTAAATTCGGTCAACATTGGTCAACAACCAAAACAAAAAATGATTATCTTCTTCTTCACACATGTGGAGAGGCTACCCAGAAATTTGTACCCAATCATGTGAGGAGAGAGAGATGTGTCAGAAGTGAAGTGTGTCCAAATGAGGATGAGGCATCATGTATTTATAAGCTAATGTTGAGGATGAATAGACGTGACTGTTGGGCTTCTGAGCCTACATGAGAGTGCTGCCCGAGCTTGACATTTTATCCATAGAAAAATAAATTCATAAATTCATTTGTACATGTCAGAATGGGATGATATTTGGACCAATACTACACTTCTTGGAGAGATGAATCCAAGAAAAATATCAG
The DNA here is from genome assembly GCA_000404065.3 of Pinus taeda. Taxonomy (NCBI): domain Eukaryota; kingdom Viridiplantae; phylum Streptophyta; class Pinopsida; order Pinales; family Pinaceae; genus Pinus; species Pinus taeda. The sequence continues at coordinate 198,124 of APFE030113979.1, read as the reverse complement.
CTGTTATAAATAAGATGACCCATGTGGATTTTGGCCTAGTTGCCAATTTTAACATGTTGTGTACAAGTGGTACTATGTACATGTTGTACATATGGTACTAGTGTACATGTGGTATTGTGTGCATGTCATACATGTTGTATTGTGTACATGAGGTACTATGTGTGTGGATTGTGTAGTCATAGTGTCATGACATGTGTACTCGTTGTGTTGTACTATGTGTATGTGTTGTGTTGTGTTGTACATTGGGTGTAGATGTATGTATTTTGTCGTACACTAGGTGTAGGTGTATGTGTTGTGTTGTATGTCAAGTGTAAGTGTATGTGTCGTGATGTATAACAAGTGTAGGGGTATGCATTGTGTGGTGTCATACGCTATGTGTGGATGTATGTGTATGTTTACATGGTTGAAGAGATGCAAAGGCACTAGGTGCTTGCCGGGTGTGGCAACAGATCTAGTGTGTGTACAAAAAGAACAAAGGCATAAGTAAGGATTGATTAAAGAATAAGTATCAATATTTTATTTGAGTTTTGTTATACATATGATCTATGATTATGATTTATGATGGTTACATGTGATCTATGATTTTGGTTTATGACGATGGTATGTGATATATGATTTTGATCTATGATGATTTTTTTCTGAGCTAACCAAATGTGATATGTTTATACATGATGATTTGATAAAATAGCTAGTTTGACTTGTTGTGACAGGAAATAAACAAGATTGCAAGTGTACCTTATTAACAGGCCACCAATGAGGTATGATTTGAGTTTATTTCAATTTATTTTCAATCTAATGGAAATTATGTGCTTGGTACATGAAAGAATGAAATGCCCAGTTAGGTTATTGAAGTCGACTACAAGAATTAGTAGCGACAATGATAGAAAATGAAACATATAGTAGTACATTGGTAAAGCACTTCAAGAGCAGGGCCATTGTGGGACAATGGTACCCAATATTGTCCATTGATTGCCATGAGCATGCTATGACCAATATGATGGTTTTGAGGCAGGGATATGCCTTGGCTTTTGGACTTTCGATGCGAGGAAACCTTGCCAAGGGAGGGGTCACCTGAGGGACTGTGTAGCAAAGAAGGGGGTGCCCATGGAACTTGGAAGGTGTGTGACTGCAAGAAATGGGGTGAACGGATTTCTCGAGGCACTGTGTAGCAAAGAAGGGAAGGTCAAGGATGGATTTTTTTTTTGTCATGAGCATTTCCAAATGGAATCATATGCACACTGGGAGTTTTACCTAGAAAAATGAGTCAGTAACTGTTCACTGAGAGGACAAGTGGCATAGTATTGTAGCGCTAGACATTGGATACAATTTTGACTTTGGCAATGGATTATGGACTTCCTGGGAAGGAGGTGAATCCTGATACTACTTTTGAAGGTGGAGGTGTGAGCCTCTGGATTCCATTGATGTGAATGCAGACATTGTATCTTTTTATTTTATAGTTGAGCAAATGTGCATATGTGTATATTATCATAAATATTGTATCGAGCTGGATTTATAAAGATCCATGAACAGTATGGTTATTTGTTGGTTGAAGCAAATGTGCATAAGTATGTGTGGTTATTGTAAATACCATAATAAGTTATGTTATAAAGCTCTAGTAAATGGTATGTTTGTCATGTTTCAACAGTGGTTATTGTAAATACTATAATGAGTTGTGTTATAAAGCTCCATGGGCAGTATGTTTTGTTTTCAGCGGTTTTGTTGGTTTATAGATGTCATTGAACACCAAGGATAGTGTTCTCCAAAGGGGGAGGGTTTTGTAACATCCCTAGTTGAATTTCCATGTAAAAAAATATAATACCAAGGTCATGGGACATGTATTCGAAGCTGAATGGTGGGAAAAACATCCTAGTGCACATCATTTCAGTTATTATGGCTAAAGGAAATTGGCAAAGGCTTTGGAAATGCATGAGGCATTACTTGGCATTTTATTTATGAAAATAAAAGAAATTAGGAGAAAAGGAAGGTGAAAGGTCACAAGTTGCATGTGAGGAGGAAAATGAAGGAAAATAATGGAAAATGAAGAAAATAGAGGCCTCATTGATAAAAAGGCTTCTGAGGATCATTTCATAGACTTTTGTCAGTTCTGTTTTGGAGCTCTCTCTCTATTCTCTCTCTCTCATACTCTTGGACACTTAGAGTTTTCTTGGAGCACTCTTGGAGTGTGGCATACTTTGAGTTTTGGAGCAAGAAGGCAAAAAAAGATAAGGAAAATGCAAGAGGACATTGGGATCAACAACTACAATGGGTTTGGCTTGCAAGTACTGAGTTGCATGTATGATTTCCTTGCTAGTTTTGGCATGCATGGCATATGCATGTGGTTTCTTGATCATGATCTATCATTTGCATGGAGGAATGCTTGGATTGATGGTGGATTTCTTAGCCTTTCCATTTCCTAGATAACCACGGTGTTGAGGGTTTCTTTCCTTTTGTTTTCTGGTTGGTTCTAATGTTCCTTTAGGTGTGGGTTGAGTTACTAATTCTTGGAAGCCTTGGTTGGAAAAACGCTCTGGAAGCCCTGTAACAACTTGGGTTGAGTTACTAGTCCTAAAAGTCTTAGTTGGAAAAATGTTTTGGAAGCCCTTTGTGGGTTGAGTTACTAGTCTTGGAAGCCCTGGTTGGACAAATGCTCTTGAATCTTGGTGGAAACTGTGGGTTGAGTTACTAGTCCTAGAAGCCCTGGTTGGAACAAACGCTATGGAGCCCTGGACAACTTGGATGGAGACTAATCTGGTGATGTTTAGTGATGTCCAACTATGAGGTGGAATCACTGGTTGAGGGTTGAGGTGGTTTGGCCTCTAGAAGCCTTGGTTTGGTTTTGTTGGGTGTGTTCCATGAGATCCCACCTTCATGCTTGGAATATGGCACGAGGGTGACTAGCTGAAAGATAGATTTGGTTCAACCTAGTCTATGGTCAAGTGGTTCGTGGAAGTCCCAGACCCAGTTGCATTTTTCATATGTTAATAAGATATTATTTCCTTTTGTATTTGATGGGTAAATGTACTTGTTTATATGTGGTTTTTATGGTTGTTATATCCTTGTTATTTCTGTTGTTTATATGTTGGTTATGAGCATGATTTATGCCAGTGATGATGTATGGCTCTCATCATGTTTTGACTTGTAAATGAATGAATAATGAATATGTGACATAATAGATGATAATGAAGCTAATGTGATAATGAATCAATGCTTCTTAGTGATTCTCAGATAAGTATGAGACCCCTATGCTAAAATATGTTGTTGAAACCTATAGATTTCATATTTATGATATGTTTGACGAAATGACTGTCAATGTTGGGCTTGGTTAGGTAAATTCCTTAATAAAGCTTTGTGTTAGAGTATTTGTCTTGGTGTCATTTATTATCTTGGAAAGTCTCATCAAGTTCCAAGCAGTGGTTTGGAGACTAGCCCTGAAAAGGTGGCTTAAATCTTGTAGTCTCTTGCACAGAATTGGCTAAAAAAGATGGCGATCTCTCCCTTGTAGGCACTGTCGGAGTGACTAGAGGGTCCCAGTCACATGCATGCACATGTTATGGGAGCGATTGGGGTTTTAATTCATTCAAAGGTTAGGTTAACTTAAGGGTTGGGCACCTAGAGTGGTGGATTAGCTCCTGGGGTCCTGTAGCACCTAAGGGAGGTCTATGAAGTGTTGGTTCATCAATTCCACTTCCTTAACTATACTTACAAAGATGAATCATATCATAGTAACTCTTCGTCACATGTCTACCCCAGTGGACTAGTTAGCTTGGGTAAATGTGGGAGGAGGGTGTTACAAACATAGCAAAAACACTGAGCTGCAAATTCACTTCATCATAAAACTCATTCATGATTGAGTTATTGAAATGTACTTTTCCCCTACAAATGATCAATTTGCAAACATTTTCACAAAATCTCTTACTAAAGTGAAGTCGTCTAAACTTTGATGTATGTTGGGAGTTCAAGAAGTTTTCATTAAGGGTGGATAGAATCTAATTCCTCCTTCCTTCTCCTCTCATGTCACAATTCTTAATCCTTCAATCATATTCGAAGTTGTTCTTGAGGGTGGATGTTAGGATATTTAGACACTTAGGAGTTAGTTAAGTTCAACTTGGTCTAATATGTCTATTAGGTAAAAGTGTATTTCTTTAGTATGCATTAGCTGCATTGTAATTTAATGGTGAAGACATGTTTTATACATAGAGTGATATGACGACTCATATTCTCCTAGACACTAACGAGTATTGATATATGTCTTAGCACCTGATTAGTCCATAATATTTATTTAAAGGGCATGGAGGGTCATGGCTAATGATTGATTTTGAAAATTCTCTTATGTAAAATATTTTCTTTTGTATTAAAAAATTTCCTTAAGTGGCCATGTTGGTTGGGGCATGGACTGTTTCCCTCTTAGACGGTTTTAATCACATAAAAATATTGGCATTATGATTTTGATATGGCCGTGTGAGTGGTTATTGAAGTGTTCATCGTGTATGGAATTTTATTAATGAAAAATATAATCTTTTACATATGAGAGTTCTTATAATTGATCATTAGCCATGACCCTACATGCCCTTTAAATAGAGATCATGGACCAACCCAGTGTTAATCATGGATCAATAATCATTAGCATTGAGGAGAATATAAGCTGTCAGATCACTCTATGTCTAAAACATATCATAACTGTTGGATTACAGTGTAACTAATGAGTTCTTATAATTGATCATTAGCCATGACCCTACATGCCCTTTAAATAGAGATCATGGACCAACCCAGTGTTAATCATGGATCAATAATCATTAGCATTGAGGAGAATATAAGCTGTCAGATCACTCTATGTCTAAAACATATCATAACTGTTGGATTACAGTGTAACTAATGCATACTAAAGAAACATACTAAGAAACACACCTTTACCTAATAAACATATTAGACCAAGTTGAACTTAACTAACTCCTATGTGTTTAAATATCCTAATAAATTTGATATATTATGAATTCGATAAGGGAGGATCCTTTTTTGGATCTTTTCTTGCCCAAACTTGATGAAGCAAGTCAAGTGGATATGGATCCAATAACACTAACCCCAACCTAGAGAAATTTGAGGATAGGGGAAGAGAAGATTCATAAAAGGATTTATATATATCTAGTATCTAAATGAATATTGAGTGATCCTAAAAGGATTAGGCCTTGTATAGAGGTGGGAGGAGATTCAAACCACCTTCCAATCCTACTACAAATGGAAAAGGATGATAGAATCCTCTCATCTCATTCACATTTATTCCAAAGTGTTTAGATAAGAGGATTTTGTAAATTTAGTAAACTCAAATGTGTAGCATTTGATGACTTTACAATGGAGTTTGTCAATCTTTAGTATGCAACAAATAAAAAAATTTCAAGTGTGTTGTGTCAAATTAGGATCATACCAAGAGAAGGAGAACCCAAAAGGATCTAATATTTCTAAAAAAACAAATAGAAAATATATATGCTTAATATTCTATAGGATTTTTTGATGAAATTTATAGGATAACGTTTACAAATTTGGGACAATTTAATAAGAAACACATAGAAGAAAAGGAAGCCCGATGGAAAGTTAAAGACCAAAGCCTTGTATCTACAAAATTGAGATGAAAATACAAAATAATTTCACAACTATATGCTAATCATAGAAAAACATTAACATTATTTAGTAAATGCAAAAGAATGGTGATAATAAAGCTAGGTCTTTCAAGGAAATTGTAAATATGGGGTTTTCTAATTTTAAGAGGCTCTATAAAGAACATGGTATAATAAATACTATAGAAATAAGTGAAGATCAATTCATTTTTTCCAAGCTTTGTAAGAGTTTAAAATGAAGTATTAGTGTGTAAACACACCCCTCCTAAACCTAAACCCAAACCCAACTGGATTTTGGGGTTACTCTGTTGACCTAGCTCCCAAGGTACAAATATGGGAACGATAGATAAATTTTTGGCCTTTTGTCTTTTCCAAAATTTTAAATAAACAACTTCATTGTGTTCATCTTATCGAGCTGAATCCAACGATATAAGTTTCACCTCAATTCGACTTACGGATAAAAAGTTATGGCCCTTTAAATATTGGCCAATTACACCTCACCACGTTATCATGACACCTGAGTGGCACCTGACGCACCTAGGTGGAAGGAACGAACCCCGAGGAAGGTTAGAGGTGGCCTTCCTTACACATATGTATATTAACAATTCAAATGGGTTGAGCCCAACCCTCGACTTTCGGCCTTAGTTGGGTTCAACCTGGTTCTATCAGTGTGACCACCTTCACCACCCAACCTCTCGACCTACGGCCATGGAGAGTCAAGTCGCCCCACTGAAGATCAGGTGGCAAACCGTGTTGGAGGTCGGGCTTTCCAGGCCGAGATCCCAACCTCTAACATGTTGAACAAAAAATAAATTTTAACTTAGAATTTTTAGCAGCTACAACATTTTAACAGAGCTAGAATTTTTCTAAATTTGTGGGCTTTTCAAGCATTGCTTCCAACACCTAGAAGCCAATAAATTCATAAGGAATTTATGAAAAAACTTAAGAAACAATCATTCATAGGCACAATAGAAATTGAATAGCATTTTCAACTGCATTCTTTACAAAAATACAGAGAGCTATAACAACTCTTCTATAGAGTAGAAAACTCATTTTCTTGGTTCATGCATGATGGAATGCAACCACAGGGAATGTAAAGCAAGACTTCATTCCGTTCCATTAAAAATGTACCCAATAGCATGTAATAAAATTTCCAATACTTATATAACAAACTAAACATGAAATGAACCCAATATTTAAATCCTTTCCAAACTATACATTAACATTGTTGAGCACTCATGCCTACCAATGCAACCCAACATCATCATAATGAAGTAAACCCTTCATCCAAGATGTTAATATAAGATCATTTATCTCATGCAATTCACTTCTTCACGTAGCTTGTAATTTACACAGTAATGATGCAAAATATTGTAATTTAAATAAAGTCATCACTACAGTGATGGAGATTGCAAGCTAGTTACTACAAGACTAAATCAATTTTGCCACATGTTGTTCGAGCACCTTTTACACAGTAACAAAAACACATTGGTCAATTCATAAAGTTAAAGAAATCATGAACCATTCCATCAATAAACATAATTTTAGACCGACAATGAAAATGGGCATACATATGTATAAATTCTTGATTTCTTAAGAACAAGAGAGATACTTATATCTCAGAAGTAATGGGAAGCTAAGTATGGGACTATGACTCTGCACCCAACCATAGACAACTACAACCAAGTCTCACTTGTTGTTGTCACCCACGAGCCAGATTCTAGAGGTTGAGGGATATTTTTGTTCAACGATCAAACACATACATCATCTGAAACAAAGAATCCAGAGATTCACCCATCTCCACCCACCAACTGAGTTTGAAACAACAAAAACATACATAAGGATTCTAGAGACTAGTTGTCTCCACCCTTCAAAACACAACATTGTGGTTCCACCCTATTCCAGGATTCCAGAACTCACAATAAAATCAAAAGACATCAAGAAAGCATCCATAAATCTGTCAGGTATTTTCCAGGATCAATTCCTCCACCCTAACCCTTAGGGATTTCCTGAGAAACATGATCTCCACTCTCCAGGCCAACATTGACTCGAGAGGCAATCAATTCTCCACCTGGTGATTTCTTCCTACTCCTTTTCCAACCAAAAACTTTATTCCTTTCTATTTTTCAAACTCTCTTGGTAATTCAAATCTCTATCTCTTTTGTTGCTCCCTGTGCTCTTCTTTTCCCAACTCTCTTTTTTTCTTTTCCTATGTCTTCTTTTTATCTTCTCTCCTGCTTCAAATATTTTTTCATGCAATTACGGTTTTCTCTTTTTTTTTTCACTATTCATATTCCCTTTAACTTTCAAATTCCTCATTTGAATTTTTTGTACATTAATATTCTTTCAGCAAGTAATCATCCCATCCCTCTGGAAGTCGTGTCCCATTACTCAACCCATTTTTATTTTTATAAAAATGTTTACATTGAATACATAACATAGATTAATTGGAGCTTTCAAATGATGGAGGAAGGGTTGAAGGAAACATTAAAATCAATTTTGGCTTCCTTCCTTCTATAAGGATAAGATTATAGGGCTAAATGGATAAACTATGGAATTTTTTATAAGCTTCTATGACATGATGGACAATGAACTACCAAGGCCACGTTGGAGTATTTAAGAAGAACAAAAAATGTTTTGGAGCCTCTGATTCCAATTTTCTTATTTTAATTCCTAAGAAGACAACCTAGCATCATTTGGAAACTTTAGGCCTATTTCATTTTACATTTGCATATATAAGATAGTAGAAAAACAAATGTTGTTAAGGTGAAGAAGATTTTCCCATAAAACAATTTATAAAGAAAATGTTGGCTTTTTGCGTGGAAAATAAATTCATGAAGCCATAGGAATGGCACGGGAAGGCTTTCATTCTATTAAAATTCATATTTGGCTTGCCATGGCTTTAAAATTATGTCTATATAAAGCTTATGATTCAACAAAATGACTTTATTTGGGACTTATATTCTTATGTATATTGATTTATGTGTTCACATGGTGAATTGAATTATGGGTTGTTTATCTTTAGTTTCTTTTGTAGTTTCAACTAATGGAGTAACATCTAGATTTTCAATCCCATCAGAGGACTATGGTAAGGATGTCTTATGTCTCCTTTACTTTTTTTTCGCTATAGAAAAAAGGTGAGTAGATCAATATTAGAGGTTAAAATAATGGGAACTCTAAGTGGGATAAAAATAGGGAGATATTTCTTTCCAACTCATAATTGTTTCTAGATGATGTGTTGTTATTTTGTGATGGATTTAGGAGAGATGTCAACACACTAAAGGATATTATGGATCTATATAGTGTAGCAACTGGGATGGAAATATACATGTATAAATCATCCATTTTTTTCACTAGGGCAGAGGACAATTAGGGAAGGAGGATCCTACCAATTTTCCCTTGTAGAATGTGGATTTTCTAGTTTGAGAGCTTCTTTTTAAAGTTGATCTACAAAGGAGTTTAGCTCCCTGTAGATGTGGAAGAAGCTAATATCCTGAAATTTTTCTCTTACACCCTCAATTTCGGTTTTCCAATCAGCAAGATTCTGAACTTCTAGGCGTGCTTTGCTAGCTAGCCAGTCAATAATACATTTAGAGTCTCCCAAAACTTGATTGCAATTTATATTTTTAGAGAGGCTAGGAACAACAAGGCTCAGACAATTATAAGCTTTGCTTTTGTGTTTGTTTTGAATCCTAGCCCAACTTTAAAGTGAATCTATTTGTTCCCTGGAAATTTAATCATACCTCCTCCTCCACATTTGAATTCTTGAGATGCTCCATCAAAAAAACACACCGAAAGATCCTGAGAAACACAGGGGTAAGTGATTGATCTCAGTTTTTGCCTGCTTTGCTTCGAAGGATATTCCCTGAAATGTGTCACTATTTTGAAGGAAAGCAAGAGCACACTGAGCTTAGGATTCTTGAAAATGGTACTATTTTTTAGGGTCCAGATACCCAAGCTACAAAAATAGGTAAGGAGCAAAGAGGTTTATACTTTTCCACCCAAAAAAGAAGTGTGTTTCAAAGGAGGACAGAAGAGCACCCTCTTTAATGCCTATAGTTTGTAGCACAGTTTTCCAAATTTCTCTTAGGATGCAGCGGCTTATGAATAGATGATCCATTGTTTCTTCTTACCTCCTACATAGACAACATTGATTTAGCCCTATGAAACCTCTTCTTTGGAGGTTCTCCCAAGTTAAGATTTTGTTTTTGAGTGCTAACCAAGAGAAGAATTCCAGCGTATTTGGGACATTCCAATTCCAAATGTAGTTTTTCCACCAGTTGGGATCCTTATTTGCAGCAGAGTGTGCAATAGCTTCATAAGCTAAGTTTGCTTTCACCCTACCTGTGGTTGCATCCCAACCCCAGACCAATGAGTCCTTTGTTATTTTAGAACAGACTCCATTGATGTTCATCTCCATTATGAAAGAGTCTCATTCGTTAGCCAAAGAACCCATCAAACCTAAGTCAGCGTAAGACAACGAATAACTAATTGAGTTGGGAGGGAAAGCCACTATCTTTACTAAATTTAGATATTTATAGCCTTTTGAATTTAAGAGAGAAATCATATAGAAGAAAGTCTATAAACACCGGCTCCATCGATGAAAAGATCTTTTCCTAGGCAGTTGTCTATAATGCGACTTTTTGAAACCCTTTCTGGTGGGTTTTTCCAGTCAAAATCCGGCAGCAATTTATTGGAATCGCAAGTTTGTAGCTAGTTTCTGCACAATCAAAGCGTCCCAGGGGTTTTTCAGGGTGCTGAATCTCAGTATGTAGTTAAAAAACCATTTTAACTACAACAAATCAAGATTTAACCTCAATTTCTTCTGCCAGATTCCGTCACCGGAATCTCAAAAAATCGCATTATAGACAACTCATTTTCCTAGAATCTCTTGCTTCATGAAAATATATTTTCATGGAATCACTTATTTGCTATCGCGTACTTTTAATACTTTTAAGTAAGTTATTTTTTTTTTTTTTTAATATGTTTAATGCATTTAACAAAAGGTCAACTTGTCATTTGACATTGGGAGGAGCATAAGGTTGAATAAGGCAAAAGGCTATTGATTTGTGAACATGGTTCTATCACATGTGGTGATTCATATTCATATGCAAGTAGTTCATTGCTCCATTCAGAGCACGAGAGTATGACTTCAATTGCAAGAGCAAGCGCATCCTCAGGGGTGTTGTCGCAATTTAAGCTTAATAATTCCATTTCAATTTTGGATGATGTACAGTACTTTTTACTGCAAGCATGTGGCAGGATGAAATCCTTAGAAGAGGCCAGACAAGTACATGGCTTCGTGCTGAAGCTGGGGAGCGAGCAAGGAGGAGAAACCACGGCCACGGGTATTGAAACAAAGCTTGTCATCATGTATGTTAAATCTCAGCGTTTAGCTGATGCACGCCTTGTGTTCGACAATATGTCCACAGCAGATATGTCTTCATGGATTACAATGATTGGAGGGTATGCAAAACATGGCGATTGTGAAGAAGCCATCGCCCTCTTTCATCTAATGCAGGGCCGAGGGATTCGACCTGATAAGTTCATATTTCCCAGTGTTCTTAAAGCCTGTGCTGAACTTGGGTATCTTCAGCAAGGCAGGGAAGTCCACAGACTCGTTAGAGAAAGAGGGTTAGAGTCGGATCCCTTTGTGGAAAGTGCCCTCGTGAATATGTATGTGAAATGTGGGAGCTTGGAGAATGCGCGCGAAGTGTTCGACAGAATGTCTCATAGAAATGTGGTCACATGGAGCGCTATGATAGCAGGTTATGTTCAGAATGGGTTTCGGGATAAGGCTATGGAACTCTTTGATAAAATGCGGGTTTTAGGAATAGGATCCAATGAGATTTCATGGAATTCGCTGATTGCAGGATGTGCGCAGAGCGGGGATGGAGAAGAGGCTCTCAAGCTATTTTGTCGAATGCATGAAGAAGGTGGAAAACCCAATTCTGTTACGATCGTGAGCGTTCTTCCTGCCTGTGGGAGTTTAGTAGCTCTGCAACAGGGCAAGGGGATCCATAATTATGTTATCAAGAGTGGTTTTGAATCAGATGCTTCTGTGGGAAGTGCCCTTGTAGACATGTATGCAAAGTGTGGAAGTATGAAGGATGCACGTTATGTGTTTGACAAAATGTTTGATAGAAATATTGTTGCATGGAATTCAATAATTGCAGGGTATGGACAGAATGGCATGCTTGAAGATGCCGCGATATTATTTCGAAAAATGCGGTCAGGAGGTGTGAAGCCTAATGTAATCTCCTGGACTTCGGTGGTTGCAGCTTATGCTCAGAATGCACACGGAGAGGGGGCCTTACAGCTCTTAAATGAAATGATTGCTTCCGGTGTGAAACCGAACTCAGTTACCATTGCCAGTGCTCTCCCAGCGTGTGCTGACATAGTAGCTCTGAGTCGAGGTAGGGAAATGCATGGTTATATGATTAGAAGCCAGATCGAGTCAGATGTCTTTGCGGCAAGTGCACTGGTAGACATGTATGCTAAATGTGGGTGTATTGAGAAGGCACAGCAAGTGTTTGACAAAATGGCTCTGAGAAATTTAGTTTCATGGAATGCAATAATTGGTGGTTATGCGATGCATGGTCATGGCAAGGAGGCCCTTGCATTGTTTCGCCGAATGCAACAGGTCGACTTGAAGCCTAACCACATAACGTTCGCTAGTATTCTCTCTGCGTGTAGCCAAGCAGGCCTAGTTGATAAAGGTAGACATTACTTTGATACGATGACTCGAGACTATGGCATTGTACCCCGTATGGAGCATTATGCCTGCATTGTTAGCCTTCTTGGCCGCATTGGACAGCTGAAAGAGGCACAAGACTTCATCAACAAGATGCCATTGAAACCTGATGCTTGTGTATGGGGTGCCCTACTTAGTGCATGTAGAAATTATTCAAATGTAGAGCTAGGGGAACTTGCAGCAGGACATCTTTTTGAGTTAGAACCATCAAACTCGGGGAATTATGTGTTGCTGTCAAACACGTACGCTGCAGCTGGCAGATGGGATGAAGTTGCAAGGGTGAGAAAAATGATGAAAGGCATGGGATTGAGGAAAAGGCCAGGATGCAGCTGGATTGAGGTGAAGAATAAGGTCCATACATTTATTGTAAGTGATAAATCACACCCTCAATTGGACAAAATCAATGCAGCATTGGAGAACTTGGTTGGGCAGATGATAGAAGCGGGGTATGTTCCTGGCAGAAATTTTGTATTGCATGATGTTGAGGAGGAAGAGAAGGAACAATTTCTTTGTGGTCACAGTGAGAAGCTTGCTGTAGTTTTTGGCCTAATTAACACATGCCCTGCAACACCTATACGGATAACTAAAAACCTTCGTGTTTGTGGTGACTGTCATACTGTTATCAAATACATTTCTAAGATTGTCAGGCGAGAAATTTTTGTTAGAGATAACAACCGCTTCCATCATTTCAGGGATGGACTGTGTTCTTGTCATGATTATTGGTGACACTGATTCACATGTTAATCAAGAACAAGCCCAACATAGCTGAGAGTTTTGAGGATCCTCATTTTTCCATTGCGGAAATGAGATAAACTTCACTCACGATCTACGAGAAAGGGATAACGCTTCACTTCTTACAGGATCTTACCTCAGTGAGATAGTGAAGGTAAGCCCTCTATGCACGCAAGCAAAAGGGTTTTACCTGAGCAGAGCTCATGTGAGCATTAATCAAGAGCCTGCATTTTCAATATTTACCTCACTATGGACTGTCAATGACCAGACATATTTATCTCTTATTCTCTATTATAGATGCATTTATGCAAACATCGTATGAAACACGCATACTTTCCAGCCTTAATCTGGTAAATCGTTATCTGGTGGTTATGAAAGATTTAAGTACTTAACATCTATTCCATGCTCTTGAGAGACCTAGAGAGATCATGTCATATATAATTCAAAAGCTGAAAATGATGGATGATGTGTTTGAATCTGGTGATATCTATGTACTTGAACCCAAGCTCCCAGAAGGAAGGTGTCAAACCACAAAATAAGCGCATGCATCAAATACAGACTATGTAGCACGGGGATGCCCATTTAAGGTCATTTTGGCACTCCTCTTGGAGGTGAAGACTTGTAGAAATGCTCCCATTGCTGTTGGAAACCCCAGAGTAATGCAGACATTTCCCTTTGGCAAGCATGTAAAACCAAGAAAGGAAGGAGATGGACCATTATTAGGTGGCAGTTGAATTTGTTAGCAAACCAAGGGTTGACAGAAGATGGAAGGTGACAGAAAAGATGAATAAAAAAGGGAAGCACGAAGCAGATGAGGTTGGATTCAACATCAAAGGGATTGGCTTGGTAAAAGTTGGTTAAGGATTGGCTTTCTTGGAGAAGAGGGATTTCTCCCAAAGGAGGACAAAGTAAGAGTAGAAAGGAGGACAAGTGTTTCTAGAAGTATAGGATCTTTGAGCCAAAGTAGAAGAATTCATGAGTCCAAACCATGTGCAAAGGAGAAGTTCATGTTGATTGTCTAATTGCGCCGAGAAGCGCATTCTACAATCCAGTATGAGAGACATGTGTGATTCCTTCCGTGCTCAACATTGAGTTTACACGTGTCATTTTAAAATTAAAAGAAAAATTATATTGTAATTAAAAACAATCACATAAATGAATATACATATTTGGTTAATTGTAATTAAAGGTATTATAAAACATGAATAATTCCACTGTCATTGCGCTGTCATTGCGCTGGCTCCATTGGTTGTTAATATTACAACCTAGGGGTGGTAGAAGCAGGAGAGGCATTAGTTCACCCTGATGAACAAGAGAGTTTAAACTATGTGTGGGGTTGGGGGACAACCACTAACAACAAGCCAGAGACAATGGCCCTATGGAAGGGTTTCACCCTGGTTGTTAAAGAAATGTCAGGTCCCTTCGAGTGTTGGGGACTCAACGATTGTCATAAACACCCAAAGGAAGATAGTGACCAAGAACATGGTCCTACTAAATCCATTATGGACAAGGATTCAACACTCCTCTCAAAGTTCGACAAAATAAAAGCATACCACATATTGTGAAACCAAAATGGGCAAGTAGATTATCAAGCCAACATAGGAGTTCTTACATAAGGGTTAAATAGGGGTGGGGGTGGGTCGGTGGATCTTTAATCTGCGGAATGAGGCGAAGGAGCAACATGATAGATGGATGGTATTCGAGGCGCGGTTAGGTTAGTTTGGAAATGTGAATGGTCCATTTCTTTCAGGAGTTGGAGATTTTAAAGGAACATATTTAATCTGCGGAATGAGGCGAAGGAGCAACAAGATAGATGGATGGTATTCGAGGCGCGGTTAGCTAGTTTGAAAATGTGAATGGTCCATTTCTTTCAGGAGTTGGAGATTTTAAAGGAACAGGTTCAACGGGCACATAAGTTTCCTGCTACGTGGACTATACGGAATTAGAGTCGAGTGACAGGGGAATTAAGGAACGAGAAGGCAACGACAAAGGCGCAGAGGCACAACAGGGTGTGGGAAACAGCGGACGATGGCATCTCAACCGACGGTGAAAGAGAAACAAGGCAACACTCCGGAGAAACAAGCTGAAGATGGGGAGAACCCACAAGACACGGGTTGGAACAAAATTTTGTCTTCTCTTGATGTTTTGCTTTGTCATATGTGTATTATGAGTGTTTTATAGAGTCTATAGTGCTCTTAGACTGAATGTAAATAGTAACAGTACATGCTCGGGCCAAAAAAGACAGCCAAGTGGCGAGTTTTGCATTTGTTTCTTATTTTATTTTTATTACAGTTCAAGCTTAAACCCTTTTGTGTAGCTAGACATGGTTGCAACCATTTTTTTTAATATATAAAGTTAATCGTTTCTGTGAATATATATATATATATACTATATATTATTATATAATAGAACTAGTAAGAAGTAAAATTCACTTTCACTTTCAAAACTAATAATATATATTTTGGTTTGTAGGTTAAGTAATACAATTTTATAAAGGAATCAAAAGTGGAAAAAAAAATGTTATATTTGCTTTTAATATAAAATTTTAATAAATTGTTTGAAAATCCATGTTAATTAATATATTTCAATATAGCTTGGAACAAGGCTATCTTTAGAAACCAAGCTTCAACTCAAGATCTTATCGCCTCAGAATTTGCAACCATTTATGCTCTTATCCCTTCAAAGCAATCAAATCTGATCCATCAGATTATTGTTCAGGAGGAGATTAACACACAAATTCCCTGGTCTTATTTCGACAGAGCGTTAGATGCAAATAGTAAGTGAGGTTGAGGTTTGATCATTCACCTCAATCAACAACACTTCTTGAAATCTAAAATTGGCTTGGGCAAGGGCACCAACAATTATGTTAAGCTGATGTCCTTAAAGCTTTTGTTATGTTGGGCCAGGGAAATAGAATCTTGATCTTTACAATTTTTTGGGGACTCATTAAACATCATCCACTGGTTCAATGTTGTTTAGAGATGTCAAAATCATTTGTTACTACCTATTCCAGAGGAAATACATCCTCTAAAATGACTATATATCTTGTTGTCATATTTACAGGGAACACAACTCTTAGGCAGATCTCCTATCTAAGGATGGTGTTGGACAAGATTTGGGTATCTGGCATGTCAACAAATATCTGAAGGGGACTATACAAAACTACTTGCATCAGTGTTTCACTATATAATTTTGCTTCATACTTTACATTTTTCACATCATTGATTGTCTACACTCTTTATATTATGTCAGTGTATCAGACAAGCTGATAATGCATTTTTGTAATCTACATATATATGTTAGACTCTTACAATGTTTTGTGATAGTTTCCTGAGGATTTCTAATGCCTCGAGAGGATGTTGTCTGTGGTTGTTTAAATTGTCTCAGAGGGTTGTTTGTTTTTCTAGGGAGAAGCATGTTTTTTGCCCTTTTGTAGCTAGCTATCAGCCTATGAATCAGGGGGTGAAATGCTTTGCATCTGCATATGTTACTTTTATCTCCTTAATAAAAGTCTCTAATTTTTCCTCGGAAAACTAATATATTTCAATATAAATTTCATATATGTGTATATAGAAAGAAAATAGATATGTGCTTGTTTTAGTAAGATATTTCAATGCGGAAAATGATTTATTTTTATTTATTTTTATTTTTTTTTTTTCTAATAATAATGGGATGTGTAATTCATTCATTATTAACATTCAAAAAATATCAATAATAATAAATATTATGGTCATAAATAGAATATTTCAAAAAATATTAGGAAATCAAAAATATTTTGGTCATAAATAAAATATGTCATTATGTAGGGCTAAGTAATATTGGCTTGTATTAATAACATAAAAACATTTTAATATTGACAATATGGTTTATAAATAAAACATTTCAATACTCATATTAAGTAAAATATGTCAATGTCAACTATGCACATAATGTATGTATTATATAAAGTAATTAGAAAAAAATTGGTTAAAACATTTTTGTTACATATAATATATAGAGAGAGAGAGAGAGATTAATATAAGTAATTAGAAAAAAATTGGTTAAAACATTTTGTGATATATATATATATATATATATAGAGAAGAGAGAGAGAGAGAGAGAGAGAGAGAGAGTGTAAATCATTTGAGGTGCAAATACTTTTTCAAGTTTTGCACTCTAAAAGATGTTTGCATATCAAGAAATTTCTTTAAAGTTTTGCACTCTAAAAAAAGTTTGCATGTCAAAAAAAATGATTCCTCTCGGTGCTTGGTAGATATGTGGTAAAGATGTATCGATACTAGTTCATAGAAGGAGGTGAGGGTTGTCAACCATGTAACCTTGAGACATTCCAGACTGCATACGTACTTGTGACACCCTTGGTATGCTTTCTCCCTGATTTTTATAATGTAATGATGTTTTGAATTATAAATGAGTATATTTTTATGTAATGGCCTAAAGAGTGGGAGAATAAATCTAGGATCTAAGAGGGAAAAGGAAAGATAAACCCATGTGAAATTAGTTGGTACCTTTAATTAATTTTATGGTGCAAATAATAAGAAAAAAGAAGAGGAAAAGTCCAAGAGGAACATGAAGAGACACCCATGATGAGAAATTATAAAAGGGCATATGCATAGCAATGTTGGGGTTGGATTTTCTTCTTGAGAAAGCACATGAGAAGTGCTAGAGAGACTTGCAAAATGGAGGGAATGAATTCCTTGAGAAGCTAAATTGTGGCTTGAAGGAGCTCAAGAAATTCCAAGGAAAATGGGAATGAGTGCTTGCTAAGAATTGGCTGAGAAACCACTCAGAGTGCTTGCTAAAGCACTGATAAGCCACCTAGTTTTATAAATGATCCTTGTCCTCTTTGAGTTGAGTATGACCTCTTGTTGAAAGCTATTGGAGAAATTCTCTTAGATCGTGGATCTAGCTCGAGGGTGATTGCTGCAAGTAATTATGGTTGCAATGAGTCTAAAGTTGGATGGAAAATTGAAGTCTCACTTTCAGTTTGCCCTTTTTTTTTGTATTTGAGTCGAGAGGTTCATTCTATAACCCAATATGATGTGTAATGTTATCCGTCTGTGATCAAAATCGAATTGAAATTTTGCTCATGTCCGCCAAAATAAAAGTTATGAAAAATCTAAAAAAAAAAACTATATGAAACATTTAAATAATGTCTGCTCATAAAAAAATTTACACCTGAAGAAATTGGATCCCTCTCAGCTAATGTTAGATCCGTATTTAAGATGGATCTATGATGGTGTAATTAAAATGCACTATTATCATCTAAAAAATGATCACCTAGCCATTTCTAACTAAGTGGATCGAAATACACCATGTAGGATTAATTTTACCACAGTAAAATCACTTTCACCATAGGAAATAATTTAATAAACCATTTTTATTAAATTATTTCTTATTAAAATTAAAATATCTCATGAGAATAATGATAATCATTTTATTTAATTTCTCTGGCAATAATTTTTAAAACATTGTTTGATATTATTCATTCTCACATTTGACTAAATTACCTAGGGATAATTAAATAAATCACTATTTATTTATTATTCCTAAATTCTATTTTCGGAATATTTGTTAAATTACTATTTAATACTTATTTTAATTTCACACCATTCTTAATCCTCGCGAAATAATTAATAAATCATTTTATTTGTTAATTATTTATGAATAAAGATAATTGACCATTTTCAACATATTTCTCTCTCCAAAAAATATAACAAAGTATTTCTAATTGTTAGATCTTGATTTGATCGATATTATTTTATTATTTTCCATTTTTGAGATCAACTCAATACTTTGTTATAAATAAGAAAGTTTTCCATTCATTCTTCACCATGATCATTATCATTGTCGCAATTGTTGGAAAATGTAACTAAGTTCGGTCTTCATTAATGTATTTGAGTCATCACGTAATGTACTTGTCAAAAGAATAAAGAAAAGAATTATTATTATTATTATTGTTACTTATTAAAGAATGAGTTTCATGATTGGGTCATCATGGTTTAGGCCAAAATTCTCATTGAGGACTTCTAGGTTTTATTCTAAGTCAATAGAGTCATTATACTTTTAAAGGGACCAGTCTTGGACTTTTGAATCATGTAAAAAGGCTAAGTATTGATTAAAATATGAATTATGTTACCTCCACATCAAGTCGGCCTCAAGGAAGGCTATTCGACCTCACCCAAAGGCTATATATGAAGCAATTTGATTTCCATTTGAAGTATATTCACAACAAGCAAGTTTGATATCTTCTTGAAGCTGGAAAAAGTGCAAAATAGAGGAAGGAAGCAAAAGAAGTGTGAGTTTGGTCTAGGATAAGGAAGGAAGGAAAATCGAAGTTTTGGTGTATCTATCTCTCTCTCTCGTGCCCTAGTTTGGAAGATCAAAGTTCTTTTGTTGATGTCGTAGCCAGTTGTTTCATGTTGCTACTACTAGATCAAAGTATAGGTCGAAGTTGTTATTCTTGGATGTTGCTACCTCAGGAAGATGTATTGGGCCAAAATCAAAGTTTCTAAGTGAAGACCAAAGTCTCCAAAGCAAGGTCGAAGTTGTTGGGTCGAAGAAAGAGTTGTTATTGTTGCTACTGGCAGGTCAAGTAAGATCATATGCAAGAGAAGAGGAAGGTTGATTTGGTGTGGAGAAAAGTTTGTGTCAAAGTCTAGAGTCTTGAAATATCTCTGAAAAACTATTGAAGGAAGAATTATTGACAGGGTTTTCCCTTAGAGAGGGGTTTTTCCCTGGCTGTGAGCCTATATTTGGTGCCAATTTTTTATGTGCTATTGCTTTGGTAATTGCTTAATGAACTAAAAGAAAGAAGATATAAAGAAACTTAATTTAGAAATCAAGAATATCGCAAGTAATTATCAATTATAAGAAAATATTTTTGTCTTTCTGATTGTCTAACATGGGATCAGAGCTTTGGTGTAGAAATATGAAAAGGTGGTCTCAAGCACTTGATCAAGAAATCATTCAAAAGAATTATTCAAAGGAAGAAGTCTATTATATTCAACACAATGTCTAACACGCTCAAGGGAGAAAACAAACTTGAAGGGGCCTCAAACTACAGGTCCTGGATAAAGAGGATTGACCTCATCCTTGAAACGAACAAGGTACCAAACATGGTCAAAGGAAAACTAAAGAACCCTACAGATGACTCTAGTGATGTTAATAAAGTGAATTTCAGAGAATTATAATTAGTGGCCATGACCCTAATGGTAGAAGAAATAGAGGACATCCTTGTCTCATTTATAGCCAACATTATTCATGCTCAAGAAATGTATGAGACCTTGTGAAAGTTATTCACTATTAAGAATAGTGGTCAAGTAGCAAGCTTGAAGAATGAACTAAGGACCACAAATATGACTAAAGAAGACACGATGACCTCCTTCTTTGTGAAGATAACAAGAATTAGAGATGATCTTTTGGCCATTGATGAAATTGCTCCAGACAAAAACTCATGATCACTTCTCTGTTAGGATTGCCACCTACTTGGGGTGTATTTGATGCAGGACTTAATAGTTGGAAGGAAGCTCCCACTTTTGAAGAACTATGGATTGTCTACAATAAAAAAGAAATAAGGATCTCGCTAATTGTCAATCCTAAAGGAGTTTCAAACGCCTACACTGGTCAACACAAAGGAAACTTCAAGAAATCAAAAGGACCAAGAAAGAAGGTAGACATGTCCAAGGTAGAATGTTATCTATGTCATAAGAAGGGTCACTACAAGAGCGATTGTCCCAACAATCCAAGAAATAAGAAGAGAGAAAGAGATCATGCTAACATTGTTGAAGAAGAAGATCCAAAGAAAGCCGAACCCGAAGAATCTAACATAAGGGACTTATACTACTAAGACTTTTGCTTTTAATCTTAGATATCCTATTTTATATTTTGATGTTTTGAATTTATAGGCTTTTAACATGTTTTTGGAAAAGTTTTTTTTTTTTTTTTTTTTTTTTTTTTAGGTATCCCTCAAGCTTTGGAGGGAGCCCCCAACATCTACCAAAGATAAGTATCTCACTTCCTTTCAATTTATGGTTTCATGTACTTATTTAAGTTTAGATTATATTACATACTAATCATCATTCTCCCTCTATTATCTTGATTATGAAAACATCTGCTATTTCCTCAAGGAGTATTGAAGAGAGCATCCCAAGACAAGGTTTGTCAAGAAACAAAGGTATGCCTTAAACTACAAAAAATTGATTCCTTTATAATAAATGTTTATTCATTTGACAATCTATTACTAACACTATTGTGTCTAACTATATTGAATCATAATGCTTCTTGTTTTGGGTGATTCATCATTTGATAAATCCACCCTCCTTACATCCTTGATTATTTTTATAGAACCCTAGACAAGTTCTCTAGAAAATCCTAACCTAATGGTATGATAATGTTAGTGTTTGAAGCCCTAAAACTGCTTAGGGTTATTGGGAAATTATATTTAAAGGCTTTGTTGATAATGTCTTCTTTGGGGTTTTGGTATGATTATGGAAACCCTAACTTGTTAGGGTTGAATGATAACGTGTAAAATCCCAAACCTTTGAAGTATTAGTAATTTAGGATTTGCTATGTTCTTATATTGAAAACCCTAGCTCATTAGGATTTGGTGGAATATGTAAGAAAGACCCTTATAATGTCTTAGAAATGATTTCCTTGGAATGTGTGTGTTTGCCCAATCAAACCCCAGTCTAATCAAGCGTGTTAGATGTCTAACTCTTATTGATATTTGCGAAGTTGGGTTTAGCTAACACATGATATGAAATGCCTTTATGTATGAGTTAACCTGTTTTTCAATGTTCATGAATCTTAGGGTTTGGAACTAAACCCTAGTCAAAGTTTGTTTCTCTAGGATGATAGTATTTGTGCATTCTAGGGTTTTGAAGTTAAACCTTATAGAAGTAAAATCTTTGGTATATGATAACAACGTGATAATTTGAGATTTGTATAAGATGGTTGCAATCTGAGTCTTAATTATGATTTATGTTTAATTGTTTGAGAAAATCTAGAGTTTGCAACAAACCCTAGTGGAAGTTAGTCATGTCATTGATTGAGTTGTGATTGGTTTTGATTGTCAAATCTCATCTATGAAATCAAAGGTTTGTATGAAACCATTGTGTGAAGTCTAACATATGAATTCTGAAAGTTGTTAGATACTTTGTAGATCTATATTTGTTTAAATTGTTTCTAGGGTTTGCTATATGTTGTAGTAAGGTATGTTTTACCTTTGGAAACATTGAAGCCCTAGATGTAATGAAAGTTGTTATGAATTAGTCTAGGGTTTATGGCAAAGTCCCTAACAAAATGTTGAAGAGTATGTGTCTCTTGTTTGTAATTAAGTTTGGGTATCTAATATATAGAAAGTTGAAATTATTTTGTATTTATGATATGGCTAACCTCAAGCTTCTATGGTTTTAGTTGTACTTGCTATCTAAGTTGTGCAAGTACACAATTTTCAATATGGTGAAGATATTCGTTGGTGTGATAAGCATGATGTGGATAGTAATGGTAAATCTGATGAAATGGTTGGAAGCCACAAAATATTCTCCGATGTCAAATAAAAAAAGTTGATCTCCCTAGGTTAAGAGGGAGCTTGAATAAGAAAGATTCCCTAAGTTTAAGAGGTAGCATGGATAGAGGAAATCTCCTTGGTTTAGAGGGAGGACATAACATAGTTTTGATTGGAGAATGCATTTTAAAAGATATGTTGTTGTATATGAAAGATAGGAAAGCAAAGTGTATGATCGAGGAATCTTCTGTCAAAAATTCAGTTGATAGTCCTATTGTGTTGAGGAGCAAATCTGTTGCTTGAAAGACCCTAAAGGTTTGTATTTGATTATGTACATGTGAAAGTATATTATTTATTGGGGTTGTGTTTAAAAAGGTAAATATCTCGAAGGTTTTTGATAGCATGTTGGTTACCAATCAGTTTGATCGGGAGAGATTTGTTGTACTTGGTCTACTGGATCAAGGAGTGTTGAGGCTTTATGAGTGAAGCATTGTCTGGGAGGACATTGACTAGAAATTTGTGTTGATGTTCTGAAGTAGGAAAGGTGGTGTTGCTCATTGAGCTCTAACACGCACCTGGATCGCAGGGTTGATGGTTAGCAAGTAAACCTGATGGTACCTAGAGAGGCTGAAAGTTTGAGTCCATCTTAGGCCCACTTGGATAGGTTGTCCTAGTCATGAATATAGTCTATGGCATTGTGGTGCCTAAATTGTTGAGAGACCAATGGATATATTTCCCTAGTCACGAATCTAGTCCATGGCATTGCAGTGCCTAAAATTCTTCATGGTTCATATAGTTGAGGTGTTCCTTGTACTTGTTTATGATGAATACCTCCCTAGTTGAGAGGGAGTGTTGGAAGATATAACTAAGTTCGGTCTTAATTAATGTATTTGAGTCATCATGTAATGTACTTGTCAAAAGAATAAAGAAAATATTTTTTATAATTATTATTATGACTTATTAAAGCATGGGTTTCATGCTTGGGTCATCATGTTTTAGGTCAAAGTCCCCATTGAAGACTTCTAGGTTTTATTCAGAGTCAATAAAGTCATTATATTTTTAAAGAGATCCCTTTTGGGCTTTTGAATCATGTAAAAATGTTAAGTATTGAGTCAAATATGAATTATGTTATCTCCACATTAAGTCGGCCTCAAGGAAGGCTATTTGACCTCACCCAAAGGCTATATATGAAGTAGTTTGAATTCCATTTGAAGTATATTCACAAAAAGCAAGTTCAATATCTCCTTGAAGCTGGAAAAAGTGAGAAATAGAGGAAGGAAGCAAAAGAAGTGCAAGGTCTAGGGGAAGGAAGGAAGGAAAATCAAAGTTTTGGTGTATCTATCTCTCTCTCTCTCTCGTGCCGTAGTCTGGAAGATCAGAGTTCCCTTGTTGATGTCGTATCTAGTTGTTGCATGTTGCTACTACTAGATTAAAGTATAGGTTGAAGTTTTTATTCTTGGATGTTGTTGCCTCAAGAAGATGTATTTGGCCAACATAGAAGTTTCTAAGTGAAGATCAAAGTATTTCAATGAAGATCCAAGTCTCCAAAGCAAGGTCAAAGTTGTTGGGTTGAAGAAAGAGTTTCTATTGTTTTTGTTGCTTCCAGGTCAAGTAGGATCATCTTCAAGAGAAGGGGAAGGTAGACTTGGTGTGGAGGAAAGTTTGTGTTAAGGTCTAGAGTTTTGGAATATTTCCAGAAAACTACTGAAGGAAGAATTAATGATTGGGTTTTCCCTCACTGTGAGCTTATATCTGGTGTGTGTTTATGTGATATTACTTTGGTAATTGCTTGATGAACTAAAATAAAAAAGATATAAAGAAACCTAATAAGAAATCAAGAACATCACAAGTAATTATCAAGTAGAAGAAAATATTTTTGCCTTTCTGATTTTCTAACAACCATTATTGTCTTCTGACATTTGAGCTCTCACTTGAGTTCCATTATTTGTTTTGGGTTTTTCACATATTGAGAGAGAGAATAGATCATTGAAGAACAAAGACCTATCCCACTGAGGGGGATTTGCAAACCCATGTTGTAGATTTCCTTCATCAAATGTTTTAATAAAATATTATTCATTTAATTAGCCTTCATCTATTGGGTTATTACATTGGATATTTCTTGTTGTTTTCTATTTTAGATTGCATATAATATTTTTGCTACAGGGTTTTCTCATTTTATTATTGTAGATATGAAGCATAAGCAACCACATATTGTTGTTAGGGTCACTTATCACTAGTGCCTTAAGTGAAGTATTTTTGGTACATCTTATTGAAATCTTTATACTAACAAATTAATTTTCTATCACCTAAAAAATGATCACATAGCCATTTCTAACTAGAATCTAAATATGTAGAAATTCCTTGTAGATTCAAACTACTTACGTAATATGTTAAAACAAAAGACTTGAATCTACTCTATTCATCAGCAGAAACAATTAATCAATCGGAAAATCACAAAGCATACAAGAGAAAGAATTCAATCAACACATTACACAATGATTTCCTGAGGAAAGCCATAGCTAAAAACCCCTGCTATCTATATATTGCATTAGTCAGAAAATATGGGAATATTACAATGCTTTGCTCAAGCCCGAGCAACCTCTGCGTTATTTCTATCTATCTCACAGCTTTTTAGACAAGCCTTGGCCAATTTAACCAATTTTTTTCTTGCCCAAGTCCCTATTTCCTTGTGTTATTTCTTTGGGAATTATCCCCCTATTAAATATGAAATTCCTCATCCAGGACTGCGCAATCCCTATAGGCCCTTCTCTCACTGCATGCACCACTTGTACAACTCGAAAATTTATACAATTGATAGTACATATCCCTTGGACTCCAATCTCAATTGGGTAACTCAAATTTCTTGCATGCATGAGCTAATTATGGTTGATTTATCAATTAAATAGTTGAACACATGAAGTGTCACCCCACTACTAGACCTCTTACTAGTTCCTCCAACAATTGGAACTAGTTTAACTGAAATTAACTCTTTTTAATTGATTTAAACTATTACAACTCAAATTAAACTCAACGTAGGCTCCTAAAATTCAGGAACTACTCTACATGACTCAAGTTAGGCCCTCAACTCGAATTAACTAAATAACTAAGTGATAACAACTTAGTTAACTCATTCAAGTTGTCTTGTGATGTGGAATTACAATTTTTTCTTAATTTAATTCAAGGGAAAATTAAATCAGAATTTTCTTGTTGTCATTTTCAACACTCCCTTTCAACAAGAAAGGGATTCACATATACCCCGATCAAGCACCTTTGGAATGTATTTCATGCAACACTTCTCAAATGTTATTGTTTCTACTACAACATCTGCCACTAAAAAGCATAAAAAAAACAAAATGAATCATCTGTGTCTGCAATTGTCTACTGGGAAAAGTTGTGTTGTTGTTGACTCTGCTACTAAGCCTCCTACTCCGTTGTCAACACTTCTTTTCACTCCTCAGTATTCGACTAACATTGATCCTCCTACTACTGAATACTATGGACCCCATAGCAAGGTAATGATCCATGAGACAAAAACACCTCAATGGACTCTACCCAAATTTCTACAACTATTGGGACTATTATTTGACATCGCCCCACCGCACATGTGGAGGTATGGTTGCATGTGCTCCCTCTACCAACTTAGCTCAAAATTTCCCCCTACTGGAGGTCACTGCTTGAGTGGATGTTTCCACTTTGTCTCCTCTCTACTTCTCCAATTGTGGTTGTTCCAAAACTTGTCGAGCTTGCTTCTGAGGCTCCATTTTGAGAGGTAAATTATGCTCCCTCTCAACCACCAAGTCTCTAACCTTTGCATTTCTTCTCAAGGCTTTACATGCATCTTCTACCTCAAGTGCATACAGGTTCTTGAATATCACACCAATCTACTTCACTTGTCTCATGGCAATGTGTCTAAGGAAAACTTTTCCTTTACTAAATGTCACAATGTAGCCATGGTCTTCCAATACCACAAAGGAAACACGATTATTATTTAGACCCGATACATACATCACATCCTTGAGCCTGAGAGGGGATCCAATCTCCCTCTTAAAAGTAATGGTACCAATGTCGGTCGTGCTATACCTTCCATCATCTCCAAACTCAATGTTCTACTTGAGGTCTTTCTCCTCGAAGTCACTAAAGATCTCTATTCCTTGTCATATGGAACGAGGCACTATTATCGAGATACCACATCCTTCCCATTATTGTTCTTTCCATGCATACAATGAGAGTAAAATCAAGCTCAAATTGTGAAGCTAGAAATTCACCTGTTGTTTCTACTGCATGCTCCTTCTTGATTTCCTTCTTCTGTGAACATTTTGTGGCATAGTGCCCAAATTCATGACAATGAAAGTACTTGATGTTGGAAAAGTTTTTCTTCTTTCCCTCCTCGCCTTGGGACTTATTTCCCTATGATTTATTTCCTTTGCTGACTAATACAAGGTCTTCATCCTCTTCTTTGGATGATATCCCATCTCGGCTAACACACCTTATTTCTTCCTACACTAGATCAAACCATAACCAATCTCAACTCAATATTTTGTCTCTACCATTCACGGAATCCTAATAACTCTGTTAGCCCTTGGGAAGACCCAACAGAGCTAGAGCTACCAAAGCTGCTTCAAGGACATTGAAACAGGGCTTGCCAAGTTCATCACGACACACTGTACACTTGCTCAGGTAATGTAGAGTTGTGTCATTCTTTTGCATCTTGTTGCTACGAAGCTTGTCCTTCAGTTCCAGCTTCATGTGGTCATTTTTGTTCTCAAACAAGTCAGTCAGTGTTTTCCACATCACCAATGGAGTTTCTTTCCTATGGAGATTCGAGACAATATGATCTCGAACTCCCTCCAATATGATCCTCCTCGCTTTAGCCACATCCTTCTTCCACTTAGAAATATCTTGGAAATTAGTTGATGGAGGTTTAAATACATTTGTCTTTATGTAATCTAATAGCTCGTTATCATCTAATACTCCCTCCATATATATCTTCCATGCCACAAAATTTATGGTTCCTGCTAGAGCATACTTGAGCTTAAGTTTGGTGGAAGTCATCTTCTCATTCCTGGAGAATACTTGCAACATTTATCTTGTAATTTGAACCTCCTACACAAACTTCAAATTCTCTTGTCTATGATTGTGATTCCTGATCTAATACCAAGTAGAAATTTCTAGCAGATTCAAACTGCTTATGTTATATGCTAAAACAAAAGACTTGAATATACTCTACTCATCAGTGGAAACAATTAATCGATTGAGAAATCACGAAGCATACAAGAGAAAGAATTCAATCAACACATTACATAATGATTTCCTATGGAAAACCACATCTAAAAACCCTTGTTATATGTATATTGCATTAGTCAGAATATTTGAGAAGATTACAATGCTTTCCTCAAGCCCATGCAACCTCTGCACTATCTCCATCTGCCTCATAAATTCCTAGACAAGACTTGGCCAATACTTAACCAATTTTCTTCTTGCCTAGGTCCCCAGTTCCTTGTGTTTTTTCCTTGGGGATTATCACCCTATTAAATAGGAAATTCCTCATCCAGAACAACATAATCCCTATAGGCCC
This sequence comes from Pinus taeda, assembly GCA_000404065.3. Classification (NCBI taxonomy): domain Eukaryota; kingdom Viridiplantae; phylum Streptophyta; class Pinopsida; order Pinales; family Pinaceae; genus Pinus; species Pinus taeda. The sequence goes on along the minus strand of APFE030113979.1, from coordinate 169,949 downwards.
TTCTCTCACTGCATGTACCACTTGTACAACGCAGAAAATTATACAACTAATAATACATCTCCCTTGAACTCAAATCTCAAATGGTTAACTAAAATTTCTTGCATGCATGAGTTAATTATGGTTGATTTATCAGTTAACTGGTTGAACACATGAAGCTGCACCCCACTACTAGACCTCCTACTAGTTCCACCAACAATTAGAACTAGTTTAAATGAAATTAACTCACTTTACCTGAATTAAACTATTACAAATAAAATTAAACTCAACCTAGGCTCTTGTTGTAGTGCTACAACACCCTCTAAAATTTTGTCTTACACTCAATTTCTTAGCCTTCCTTGGTCTTGTACATTGTTGGCGCAAACATCGAATCTTATTTCATAAACTTTCTTGAAGTATTTTTCTCCCTTTTTCAAGTTGGGTAAAATGTCATCTTTTGGCATGATTGGATGCCGCACAATGTGTAGAAGCATGTTATGATGGTTTCAAGGGTCCATCATTGTGTATATGAGTTATTTTAGCTATGTAAGCATCTGTCGCACTCATTCACAAAGTTTTAAGCACTATCACACAAGTTTCATCACGATCGTCCCAAAGTGTATCTTAAGTATCACACTTGTCGTAACTGATTATAAAGTTGTCGCACAGAGGAAAATGCATTTTTCATGTGTCCTGGGTGATCTATATTGTTTTGTAGTCAAGTATTCTAAGTGTGAGGTCATAGTCTAAGTCTTATCACTATTCACATTAGTTTAACCGGTCTTACACTTATCCATTTCTGAGAAGGCTTCCTAACTAAGAAACTTGGCTTCATCGGGCCTCCCTGCACTGCACACTACGTAGCTTTAGTCTTCTAGTGGTGACCTTGCCCCTTGACACTATGCATTGTGTAGTTATTATCTCCCAAGATTGTTGCACTGTGCAGTTCCTGTGCCCAAGCTCCAGCCTTGATCTTCAGAATTGTGTAATCATTCCTCCTAGCCTGCCTTCACTACGCACTGTGCAATCACGAGCCTCAAGCTAATTCCATGGGCCTCTGGAATACACAATTTCATAGCATCTCAACCTCCCTTGTGTCCCGGAACTGTGAAGTATGTCCTCTTAATGCCCATCCCCTCAGCCTGTCCCACTGGCTCCCAGAACTGCGCAGTATTTTCCCTCAATCTAGCCTGAACTATGCACTGTGCAGTTTCAGAGCCCAAGCCTCACCCATGGCTACTTGAACTATGCAACTGCATAGTCACTGAACCCTCTCTCCCGATCTATCACCTGGTTCCGACTCAGAAAATGGATCAGAATGTACCATCATAGGCTAGGGGGATTTTCATACTGATGTCGTATCGTCATGAGTGAATTGCAGATATATGTACCTTACCATGTTATGGAAATATGATGAAGAAAGAGGAGGAAAACACGTTGAAATCCACTCTTGTAGCTACACATGCAAGTTGATCAATCACAAGAAAGAAAAGGGACATCAGTTTGCAATCAAAACTCAAGACTTAAGATCATTGAAGATTGCTTATCACCAAGTCCTATGGAGGTGAAACAAAGAAGCAGGCACTCAACACTCAGCATCAGCAGTGGCTTGACATTTCCACATCATCATGCAGTCCATGTTAGCAGTGTCATGTCATGACTGGTCACATGCCACAGCTTGTGGCCAATGATGTAACATATGTTTCATAAATGTATTGGAAAGTGAAAGTCCAAAGGACGTGTGGAGTACAAAAAGTAATGTAAGGATGAAAAGTCATAGGAAGTCAAACAGTCATGAGGGTAGTCAAAGATTCACAAGGAAGGGGAAGCTTCACACCTTGGTTATATATGCTCCCTCATTATATGAGAAAAGGAATTTTCATCTTGGCTTCTCCCACAAAGCATTAAACAGATAAGCTAGTTCTTTTGGGGGGTAAGGAGTGGCTCCAATGCTCCACTACCGGAGCTAGTGATGTTCATTATATACATGTGTATTGGAATTTTTACTTAACAATAGAAGCCTTCAAGGCTAACACGTTCTTCATGCATGGATTATGAATTTTTATAAGACTATTTTGTTGATGTTTGTACTTCATGTTTTCTTCCACATGTGCTAAGATAGTTGAACTATTTCGGTTGTTTTAGTACTTATATTACTGAGAATGTGTTGTAATGGTTATTATTGTTGTCCCATCCTAGTGGACTATTCCACAGGATATTAGACAGACCTTTCCATTTGTTGGTTGCAACGACCTCCACATCCTCTATGGACTATTCTATTGGATGTTAGACGGATCCTTCTCGTTCATGTGTGCCTCTTCTTGGGTGGTACTACTACCTCTCTTAGAGGCTCACTTTCGTCCCCTCTCCGTAGTAGAATAAATTTGACACATTTACAATTGAACACTCACCAGACACACCTTAATTTTTGAAGGCACCATTTCATTCCTCCCTTTTGCTGACAATTAGAGCCAAGGAAAATATTTAAGGATTCAAAAATCGAGCATTTATACCAAATGGGACTCCCACACCAAACACTGTCAGATCTAATTGGGACTCCATATCGGGGATATCCCATGAATGATGGTGAGTCTAGCACCATCAACATTTCCGGCACTAGAAGGATGACAACTAGAATTTTATGGTTGATAACCCCACCAACCCCAATCTTACTTCCTCTAGTCAAGGCAGTAACATTCCTAGCAACTCCCCTACACACATTCTTGAAGTTGGTAATTCTTCGTAGCTCGAGACTCCACATCCTTATGAACTCAAATACAAATAGCTCAAGGTCATCCACCCCATCACCCGAAAGTTTGTGAGAGTTATTGGATTGATACTCATAATAGAAACTCTTCCATACTTTCCAAAGAAGAAAAAAACCACCCCCACTAGGATAGTGGTCTCAACAGTTGAATAGTTGATTCGCCACCCTTGAAGAGTTAACAAAATCTGAAGAAAACACAGAAAAACTAGAATAACCTCCAACCTTCAATGGTGGTGACGATGATAACATAGTGCTCTCGGACGATACTTTCTACCAGTTGGGCAGAGAAAAAAGAATAAGAAGAAGAACAATAAGATTTTGAAGAATAAGGGGAAGATAGCAAAGAAGACATGGTAGACCAATATCTGGATTGGATGTCTCGGCCCCCCCTTGCACTATCGGGTGTATGACCCTAACAAAACAGTAATGTGGAGGATCATTTAGACAAATTCTACCTACATCTGCAAACACTTGAGGTACACTATGATGGGGTTTCATGTAGACTTTTTCCGTGTACCTTAGATTGCAGAACAATTGTATGGTATCATAGTCTTCCTCTGAATTTCATCCTAAACTAGAGGGGGTTTAAGAAATTTTTCCTTAAGAAATTTTCTAATGACAAGACCCCCGCCATGTTGTTGAAAGAGTTGGGCAGTGTCAAGATGGAGCAAAAGGAAAAGGTTAAATATTTCAATTACAGTTTTAACCGTATTCTGACTAAGTTCCCAACAAACACTAAACCTCATGACTCCATCACCATCGATTATTACACTTATGCCTTGCCAACCAACATTACGAATTTTGTAAAGATAACTATGAAATTGACTTTAACAGAAAATTATAAAGAGGTAATCATAGTTGAAAAGGACTTGCGTGCGATTGGAGTCATTGTAGATGATGAACCAGCCAAAGACTCCAAAGACATGGGTAAAAGGTCTCCTAATTCCATAAGAAAAGCCAAAGAGAAAGAAATTGTTGATCTTGAAGGCTTGACCCATATTTTCAAGACTCTATCAAATGGGTTGGCGGAGTTGAAACAAAGGTCGAACAAGACCACTGTGAGAAACAAGCTTCCCAAGTTCAAATTTTTTAGAAGGACTGCAAATTCCGACAGTAGTAGCAACTAATCGGCTAAGTTTGCACAGAACCCAAATGTTGTATTGAATATTGAAATCATGGGCATAGATCAATATTGTTCGTATCATTAAGAATATCATTCCAAGAAAACATGCCCATAATGGAATCAGGCCATGAGCGTTCTTGCAACGCATCTTGTTGATGCAATAATGGTTGATGAGAAGATGGAACCTGCAAAAGAAAAACAAGAAATTGCTGCAACCGAAGAGACTCCAAGTGTAGGGCATGCAGTAAACATGTTCAATTACATACTCACAACCCAAAAGAGAAAGGTCAAAAAACAGCCTCCGAGTGATGGTCTATCCCAGAAGTATACTAACCAGTACAATCTGAGAAGCCAAGGGCTGGCCACTAGACCAAAGTTAACGAAGAAGAAACTCAAAGAAAAACTATTAAGAAAGATCAACCCATCAACTCAGTACAAAATACTCAGAGAAATTTTGGGAACACAACTACAACAAAAAGTGCTTCCATAAGCAGTAAGAGTAAGACCATCATTCTAGAAGTCACAAACCAAGTCACGCCCCCAGACACTTCGACAATCCTCCCCGCTTTGGATTACAATATAATTGAAGACATGAAGAAGGCTTGCGTGAATATCTCAATTTTCTAACTAACAAAGATTACGAGCCAATGGGACATCCTCTTACACGCACTTGGACATCGTCTTATGGTTCCCTCAAATTCGTACTTAATGCTTTGATAATGGATGCAAATACACTTTTCCCTTAATTTCTATTAACTTTTGGAATCTTTGATTTCGATGTACACAGTTTATTGGTTGATTCTGGTGCATCGTAAATGTAATGCCATTATATATCACCATGAAAATCAACACAAAATGGGACAAAACTAATGCACAAATCATTCAGCGAGACAATACTCTTGTCCACGTAATTGGTGAACTCATAGGTGATTATCCATTTATCATCCGATGAGCGAGTCCACCATTGTATCAACATAGCAGTTGTGGACATTTTGGAAGCATATTGAGTATTTTTTTGCATAGATTGGTCCAACAAGCTACAAGGGTACTTTTCTACGGACTGGTCACATTTATGGCTTCTGTACATGGGCAAAAGCAATCAAATCCGAGTGAATTCAAAGAGATACATGAAATATATTGTTACTCCCTTAAATGGACATAATGAATTAGTGGTTTTCGCAAAACTTATATTTGGAAATTGCTTCTGGGAAAATCAACTAGGGTGTTATCTTGTGCAACTATCCCTAGTCCCACCAAATACATGGTTGGAGCTCCTTCCTAGTCAAACTGGTGAAAATGAAATTTGTACAGTTAGTATTGTTAGTAATAATAGTACTAGTGTAGTTCCCAGACCTTGTACAGTTAGTATGTGGAATTTTTACTTTGATGGTTCCAAAACACAGGATGGATCTAGAGTTGGTTGTGCTTTAATAGACCCAATACAGAGAAAACATTTGATCTCTAGCCGTTTGGAATTTGAGTGCACAAACAACATTGCAGAATATGAGGAACTCATATTGGGTTTGCAAGGAGCCATTGAAATCAATGTTACGATCCTAAAAGAAGTAGGTGACTTCGAAATTATTGTGCAACAAATACTACACTTCATGGAAAACATTGATGTTTTGAAGGACACAGTGATCGATGAAGACAAGCACAAAAGAACGTTGCAGGATGCAGCTAGCTCAAGCAATGGAAATCTAACATCGAAAGATGCGGTATCACTGGAAAAGTTATATGACCTGCAAAGTCGTTTCGAGGGATCTGTTAATGCTAAAAACCATAGTTCCATGATGTCACACGAGCAGACCATTTTGGGAACAAAAAATGATCTAAACTTTTTTAATCTTGTTACTTGTTGTACGTCATAGGAATGGCAAGCCTTTATTCACTTATTCAAGCAGTACCAAGATGTATTCGCGTGGATGTATGACAAACTTAAAACTTATGAAACACGAATTATCCAACACGTGATTCCGATAAAAGAAGAGGCCAATCCAGTTCAACAAAAGCTATGGAAGGTACATCCAATGCCTGAGCCCCTCATTCAGAAAGAGTTAAGGAAATTTTTGGATGTTCGGATCATATAAAAATTGCGACACTCCACTTGGGCATCAAAATTGGTCCCAGTAAGAAAGAAGTCCGGGGAAATCCGCTTATATGTTGATTTCTAAAATCTAAACCACACCTCAAACAAATATAACTACCCCATGTTGTCTATGGAGTAGATACTGTGAATAGTATTGGGGTTAGAAATGTTCTCTTTCTTGGATGGATATTCAGGATACAACTAGGTTAAAATCTTAGAGTCTGACAGACTTAAAACAACTTTCGCACAAAGTGGGGCACCTTCGCATTTAAGTGAATTCCATTTGGGTTGATTAATGTTAGGTTTACTTTCCAACGTTCCATGGACGTTGTATTGTGGGGATTGATTGGAAAAAGCATAGTGGTTTATCTTGATGATGTTATAATGTTTTCCAAACAGAGATCCGATCACATACACCATTTGAAGAAAATTTTCAAGCGATGTGACAAGTACGGGATATCTCTTAATCCCAAGAAGAGTATATTTGTAGTGTCTGATGGTAACCTACTGGGCCACATCATCGCTTAGAGTGGGATTAAAGTATACTTGGAGAGGATCAAAGAAAATACGCAGATTCCCTTCCTAGTGAACTAAAAATCTATGCAGTCCTTTATGGGGAAAATCAATTTCCTCCACAAGTTCATTTCCGATTATGCTCAGATTGTTAAACCAATACAGGAGATGATAAAGAAGGATGCAGTATACAAATGGGAAAAAAGGGAAAAGGACGTGTTTTACCATATCAAAAAAACTATCATAGAAGCACTTGCATTATACATCCCAAACTTCAGCAGAGATTTTTTGCTCTACACCTTTGCTTCTAACACTTCTCTTGACGTTGTGCTCACACAAAAGGATGATCAGAATAATGAGAGGCATATATCTTTTATGCGTGCTAGTCTTCAAGGACCCAAACTCAATTATTCCGCCATTGAAAAATAATTGTATTATCTTTGTTCCCCACCCAGTAGTTAGCTCATTGTTTTTCCAACCAAAGTTGGGTGAGAGAAGAGAAAATTGGATGACTGGTCCATAGGAATATGACTTATAATTAAAACCAGTTCATGTAATCAAGGGCCATGTCTATGTCGACTAGCAGCAGAAGCAGTGGTCACAAAGGAAGAAGAAGATATCTCAAGATGGGAGAAAGAAATCGAAATGTACAATGTTGAACGAGCCTCCCTCACTATTGTCATGAACTCTTGGTACATAGATGTATGCCAATACCTTGAGCACGACACCATTCCCTCTCATATATTCGCACAACAAAAGAGGGCACTCATACTCAAAGCATTATCTTACCATTTGGTGGATAGGGTGCTTTTCAGAAAGCACCATAATGGATTATTGCTTAGGTTTTTGGAAGCACATGATTCAAATAAAGTATTGTGTGATTTCCACGATGGACCAACCGGGGGACATTTTGTGGGTAACAAAATAGTGCATAAATTCATGTAGTTCAGCCTTAACTAGCCTACATTATTTAGGGATGCTCATGCTTATGCCTGCAGGTGTCCATTCTGTCAAAGGTGTGCCGACAGAAACAAGAAGTCAGATGCCCCATTGTAGCCTATTGCAGTGGAATAAAATTTTTAACAGTGAGGCTTGGATATTATTGGAGAATATTTTCTACATTCATCGAAGCAACACCACTATATTCTCACTACCATGGATTATTTCACGTGATGGATAGAAGCAATTCCGCTCAAACAGGTGAATGATCAGGAAGTCATAAATTTCCTTCAACAAAACATCATTTCTAGGTTCGACATTCCTACTTCACTTGTTTTTTATAATGCAACATACTTTTCATCACTAAGATTTTACGATTTTTCATTAGAAAATGGTATTGTATTGAAACATTCAGTAATTATTATCCGTAGGGGAATTGTCTTGTTGAATCCAAAAATAAGAACCTCATTTGTATCATCAAAAAGACCATATTATCTTAGCAGCGAAACTAGCACTCTGCTTTGGTAAATGCTTTATGGGCTGATTGACTCATGCCAAAGCCCTCTCTGAACACCTCCCCTTACTTCCTAGTATTAGAAAAGAAGTCATCCTCCTGCCCAACATCTACTTTCATGCACTCCAACTTTCACAAGCATCCCAAGGCAAACCATGTTTATTAGTGCAACTTAGGATGGACACCCTTCACAAATTACAGGAAGAAAGGTTGAAAACAAAAGAAATATTTTCACTTCATTAGAATTGTATCAAGAGGTGGTTCGACAATAATTATGTAGGGAATAAAAACTTTAGTGCGGGTGAATTAGTCTTGAAGTGGTATAAATCCCACTAGGACAAAGGAAAACACACTAAGTTTCAATCCCTGTGGATTGGGCCATTCACTGTCCATGAAAAGCTTGGCTAGCACACTTATCGTCTTCAATCACTTGACGGGAAGATTGAATCTCTACCTATCAATGACCAAGACTTAAAACATTACTTTAAATTATGATTTTGGGTTGTTCCCTACACTTTTTACATAATCTTTTCTTTCTTGTTTATTTGAATTTTGCTTTGTTTTCGTCATGTGAATAAGTGTTGTGCATGAACATGTTGTGACTTCTTAGTGTGTGCATGGCCGAACTCTAATGAGTCTTGTGACACTTCAAAATTTTTCTACTCTTCTATCCATATTCCTTGTGTTGGTTATATCTTTTGGTCGATGAAGTTCTAAAGGAAAACATGATTCGTCCATAAGGAGAGTTTTGGTCCAACCATGAACCTATGTCTGTTCAAGAAACCTTATGCCTACAATCGGTTCCGTATTTCAGTGTTTTCATGCTTATCCAATTAGTAGAAGAGGAGAAGGGGAAAAAATTGAACGAGCAAACTTAAATCAAAGGTCTCTATATGCTTCTATGAAGGACCATCCTCTTCTGCTCTCAATAAGTCGTGATCCCTCTTCCGCCCAAAAATGAATAAGTGTTGATGCACAATCCTCTTTAAAATAAATAAATGAAGGTGAAAGAAGAGAAAGGCTTCCTGCATAGGGAGGTGAAGAAAGCAACTCCACAATGGTATTGTTTAGGTTTGCTAGTAGCATACAATGTTTGTGTTCCTGCGTGAATCTGTTGGGGTATTGTCCAGGCCTGTAGGTAGCAGAGAAACACTAGAGATGAAAAATTATACTTTGAAAATCTTAAGCTCACGAGTTACACTACCCTTCTCAACTTGAAACATTATGATATCGTTGAATCTTATGTTGTGTTAACCCAAGAAGGCATAAAGGGGACAATTTTTATTGATGGGGTAAGTGGGGAGACTAAAGTAACATCCACAATGAATCAATACTCCCTGAAGAACCAAGGCCCTATGTAGAAGAAGTTAATTGAGGCAGAAAAGCTAGAATTCTACCAGTGTATCGCCAAGTGTTGTAGTTGCTACAACACCCTCCAAAATTTTGGCTTACACTCAATTTTGGAGTCTTCTTTGGTCTTGTACATTCTTGTCGCAAACACCGAAGCTTATTTCATGAACTTTCTTGAAGTCTTTTTCTCCCTTTTGCAAGTTGGGTAAATTGTTGTCTTTTGGCATGATTAGTTGTCTAACATTGTGTAGAAGCTTGTTTTGATGCTTTCAATGGTCTATATCTGTGTATATGAGTTGTTCTAACTATGTCAACATTTTTTGCACTCATTCACAAAGTTTTAAGCACCATCACAGAAGTGTCGTCATGGTCATCCCAAAGTGTATCTTAAGTGTCGCACTTGTCGTAACTGGTCATAAAGTTGTCGCACGGAGGGAAATGCATTGTTCATGTGTCTTGGGTGATCTATGTTGTTGTGTCGTCATGCATTCTAAGTGTGAGATCATAGTCGAAGTCTTATCATTGTTCACATCAATCTAATTGGTCTTACACTTAGATATTTCTGAGAAGGATTTCCCACTAAGAAACTTGGCTTCACACAGTCTCCCTGTACTACGCACTGTGTAGTTTCAGTCCTCTAGCTGTGACATTTCCCCTTGACACTACGCAATGTGTAGTTCCTGTCTCTGAGGGTTGTTGCATTGCACAATTCTTGTGCCCAAGCTTCAGCCTTGACCTCCATAATTGCTGTAATATCCCTCCCCTTAATAATAAATACTAAGTAATAAAAATAATAAATAATAGCACTTACCTGCATCTATGGTTCAGTCTGATTTAACAACACAGAAATAACATTCTGTGAATATTACTGCCCTTTAGCAATAGCAGTTGCTTGGCATTTCTCTGGTCCATTATTGCAAGAACACAACTCTCTCAATATGATCTCCTAGTAAATTAAATTTTGCATTGCAATTGCCATTCAAATTACATTTATTTGCTCATTTACTACTCACATCATTTGTATATTGAACATCATAAAGTTGCATGATGGTATATTTAGTCTCAGTGGCAAACCATACAGAGTTGGATTAAAGTTCAGATGCTGAGTAAAATGTTACATGACGTTCGTAATGGTTAAAGTTGTCTAAAGAGAAATGAGAAGAAGAAACTTGCAATTTATTATGGCCAGCTTGGATCAAATATTTAAGGTCATAAAGAAGAAATATCACAACACAGATAATAAATTAGTAAGAAGAAACAACCTATTTTGGAGCATAAAAGAAGAGTATTGAGGTAATTTGAACATAATGGAAGAATTTGGTAAGTTGGTATTCTAAAGGTATCACTGTAAGGTCTATCTAAGGATGATGCACCTAAAGAAGCAATATTGGAAATCAACCAATGAAGTTGAATAAGTATGGTAATAATTTTACGGAACTTGGACGGTATGATAAGTGTGTACATGACAACATCTATAACAATTTTCCCTCTAATGGGAGAGCCACATTGTAAAGTTTTCCATAGGTGACTCACTATATGAAGGAATTATGGACAACAAGACGTATGATCAGGTAATTTTCTTATGTGGATAAGCAGATTACATATTGAATTTATTTTTCAGGTATTACCCAAGTTGGGAAGAGTAATGTATGAAGTTACATGATGACCAAGTAATGATAACTTGGAAGATAACAGGAGGAAGGGGTCAATTTATGCTTAAGCAAACAATTGGTATCGATCGTGACAAACTCGATGAGATAAGAAAATAATTCTTTGAAGTACTAACTGTTAAATCCCCGTGCAAATCAATTAAGCATGATATAGAGTTAAATCATGGTGGAAATAGTATTTGCAATAGCGATATTGGAATCAGGGATTTTAATTTTGAGGTAAGATGATTTAAATAATGATGGTATCACTAGTATTGAATTTCACCAAAATTTCCTTTGGGAAGGAAGAATATATGCCGAGAGATTAAGACTCAAGATGATAATTATGAAATTTAACGTACTTAGATGTCGAAATGATTATTGAAAAGTGATTGACACCTTGATGAAAACATACTGACGATGATATCATGATATCATATGTTTGATGTACATATGGTTCTTATAGTGATAAGGTATCTATACGATAATAGCGATATGCATAGGTATTATGACGTTATGTCAAGGTATATTGAAATTTTCAATTACTACCTGATGATAAGTATTTCCTGTTCAATACTCATGATGGATATGATATGCATAACGTGGCATAAGAATTATGATTTTATAATATGAGGATTATTGATATGGGTTCATTTATGTTAACTCATGATATGTCTTGATATAATAATGTGATGGTATAACTGACGCATGCGATAGTTCCGTACAAATCTATGACATGCGTGAGCATGCAGTTCCTTGCAAGAGTTGGCATTTGGATTATTTCCTATGATACTATGACGGTATGGTTAATGCATTGGATGCATGTGGAGATGTGATGATTCACAGGACTCCACAAATGGGCCGAGAGGGCTGGTTTATTTGATGATCTCGTGTGAGCCCATACGCACGAGGGAGAATAAGTAACACCATATGGGCAGGGGACAAAACTCAATCAACACTACATATGCCAGTGGTTCCTTTGTCTTGTGTATAACTCTTGATGGATAACTCTAGAAGAGCTATGGGACCATCTTGAGGAGGCCAAGTGCCTGATGTTCTAGGCTAGGTGCCTATTATTGGATTGGGATGCCGAAGTCTGGAAGGGATGTAAAAGACTTCGATGCCTGGGCCTGTGCTCCTTAGTAGTTGTGGAGGGAGTGGGCCAGCCTTGCGAGATTCCCGGGGTCATTGAGTACCGGACCAGATGCTTGCCTTGGGGTAGATGAGGTCTGAGTCAAGCGCGAGCCTTGGGGCCAGCCTTGGACTAGGATACAGTCTGGGTCAGGCTTAGCCTGGTGCTGAAAGTGGGAAAAAGGATAGAGATTCCTTGAGATTTCCCGGGGTGTTGGGGACTTTCGATGCCTGCTGGTTATACTAGTTCAGCAGAGGGTGTTGGCAACATGAAGTAAATAAATAATATAATAAATAATAAATTAATAACATAATACATAATTCAACATAACTTCGAGAGACAGTTCCTAAAGTGCGAGAGTTATGTTATCCCTCACCCCTTAATAATAAAATACTAAGTAATTAAAATAATAAATAATTAAATAAATAGATAAATAATAAATTATAAATTCACTTTAATTAATAAATAATAAAATAAATCCATTAAATGTTTAAATAATAATGATATTTAAAATTTATACAAGAAAATAAATAAAAATATAAATAGAAACAGTATAATGTTAAATAATAAATGATATTTTTAAAATATACAAGAAAATAATAAAAATAATAAAAATAGAAATAGTAATTAACTATCTAAGGTCTAAATAAGCAATAAATAGAAATAAAACAAATAAACAATAAAAAATCAGTAAGTCTCCAAAAAGAAGAAAATAAAACAAGAAAGCTAAAAATCAAAAGAAAAGTAAAGAAATAAAACAAGAAAGCTAAAAGTCAAAAGAAAAGTAAAGAAATAAAGCAAGAAAGCTAAAAATCAAAGTCGCATGTAGACACATGGAGTGTGTGCATGTGGTTCCCATCCAATGTTTGCTTTATTTATTAGATGGTGAGGAGGATGGGAGGCATTCCATCTTTCCAAGATTCTATATTTCATTCTCTTGGGAGAATGGTGTTCTAAGACATAGGAGTCATTGGCAGTAGTACGTTGATTGAGGGCTCGGGGGTGGCCAGTTGTAGCAAATCCTTGCACAATTGAGCCTACGGTTGGGTGGAGAGTCGTCCCAAAAACCTTGTTGGGGTAAGCCTACTTCTACCACTGGTAAGCACTATTCATAGTTAAATTTAGTTTATTAATCACATGTTTATTTGGCTAGGTAAGTGCCACTCTGATTTAAATTTAATGTTAATTAGATATTTATTTTTGGATTGTTACAATTGCGCAATCATTCCTCCCAGACTGGCCTTCAATGTGCAATCACAAGCCTCAAGCTCATTCCCTGAGCCTCTGAACTACACATTTGCACAACAACCCAGCCTCCATTTTCTCCCAAAACTGCGCATTATGTCCTCTCAACACCCACCCCTCCGCTTGTCCCATTAGCTACCAGAACTGCGCAATTTTTTCCCCTGTCTTGCCTTAACTGTGTACTGCGTAGTTTCAGAGCCCAAGCCTCACCCCTGACTGCTTGAACTACACAAATTTTTAGTCGTTGAGCCCTCTTTCTCGATCTATCACCTGGTTCTAGCTCAATCAATGGATCAAAATGCACCATCATAGGCTAGGGGTTTTTTCAGACTGATGTCATCTCGTAATGAGCAAATTTCATACACAGTTACCTTGCCATGTTATGGCGAGATGACGAAGAAAGAGGAGGGAAACATGCTGAAAGACACTCTTGTAGCTGAACATGCAAGTTGATCAATCACAAGAAATAAAAGGGACACCAGTTTGAGATCGCAACTCAAGTATTAAGATCATTGAAGATTCCTTATCACCAATTCATACAGAGGTGAAAAGAAGAAGCAGACACTCATCACTCAGAAGCAATAGTGGCTTAACATGGCCACATCATCATGCAATCCATGTCAGTAGTGTCATGTCATGATTGGTCACATGACACACCTTATGGCCAATGATGTAAAATATGTGAAATATGGCAACAAGAATACTCCAATTTAATTTGTCCTTGAATTAAATTGTGAATTAAAATCAAATTTAGTCTTAACAGCTACTTGGAAATAATTAATTAATTCACAAGGAATTCAGAGAAATTCAAGTTAGAAGTCTTTCTGAAGTCATGCAAGAGTTATCCCTTAAATTAAGGAGATAAGATTGAGTTATATTTGAGTTGTAATTAGTTAACTTAGTTTAGTGAGCTAAGTCCAGTTAAATTAGTTCCAAACTGTTTGAGTAACTAATAGAGAGTTAACAGTCAGTTGATGCATGCATGCAATCAACTAGTGTACTGTAGTTAACTGAAGATTCCCTCATCCGAAACTCATGCATTTCTATTCTGAGAAAGACCCAGTTGAGATTAAATTCAAGGATAGTGTATTATCAGTTGCATGTGTTTTCTTATAAAGAAAACTCATGCATACAATCAAGGAATCATTCCTTGAGGATTGTGCAGTTCTGATAGTGTGTGAGACTATTGTTTCACTTGGTTGAAGGAAGATCATCCACTAGGAACAACACAAGGAAATAGGAGCTTGGAGGGCAGAGAGGAAGTTGTTGAAAATGCAACAAGATGATGGAGCTTAGTGAAAAGAAGTCGCCTTCACTAAGTGTGCCCGCTGGCTATTTTTGGCGCAAAGTCTATTTTTAGACTATGTCTATTTTTAGACATATAGATCATGGTCTATGAGTTGCAAGATGCTATTTATGGATGATTGGTCATGTTGGTAAAAATAGATGGACCTCTATTTTTAGACATATGGGCGGAGTCTATTTTTAGACTGCCAGTTTAAATATAGAACAGTCGAATATTATTAGCTCTTAATAATATTTGGACTATAAACATTATCTTATCCTCTTGCAGCACTTCAGTTCGAGCTACAGATGTGGCACATGCAACTACCAGAAGGAAATACGCTTTTCATATGGGTTAGTTGAGCTATTGCATGTTGGACTTCAGTTAGAACTCAAGTGATTGAGTTTGGTGGAGTTGATTGAGGAGTTGATGGAGTTGTGTTCAGTTTGACTTAGTTGAACTAGTT
>APFE030113979.1:52260-141283 GCA_000404065.3 Pinus taeda | reverse complement strand
GTTGGGGATTTTCAGTTGTATGCTTTCCCCGTGATATACTGTGTTGATATGTGTGATTGATGCTTCAATGTGCGCATGAGATTGTTTCTTAATATTGCAAAATTGATGATCAACGTAGAGGAGGTTATGTATTATGCATGCATTCCGCAAATAGTGTATAATCAAGATAATCTCTGTGAATATGTGTTATATTATTAAAAATTTCTATAGAAGTCTGGAGAGAAGCCAAGATTTCCTGTGAGCATCTGTGAGGATTGTACTGAGAGCTAGCTAGCTGTGAGAGCTAAGGCTTTGTATAATTCATATGTATTTCCACCTTGTATGATAATACAAATAGTGGGGTTTTTAGCTAAGGCTTTCCCCAAAGTATTTTCATGTGTATTGTGCGTTGATTCTTCTTCTTCTGGTTATACTATTCATCTCGATCTTTAAGCTTATGCAAATTGATAGTAGAAGTAGGTTATAGTATTCTTCTTTGATTTATGTTGCATTATTGGGTTAACCTGCAATCAAATTTTCTACATGGCCTCAGAGCTAGATATGTAGGGAAATTTCTACATTTCATCAATGTATTGTAAAGTGAAAGTCCAAAGGACATTTGTTGAATACGAAGAGTCATGTAAGGTTGAAAAGTCATAGGAAGTCAAATAGTCATGAGGGTAGTCAAAGAGTCACAAGGAAGGTGAAGCATCACCCTTTTGTTATATATACTCCCTCATTGTATGATAAAGGACTTTTCACCTTGGCCTCCTACAAAGCATTAGAGAGATAAGCTAGTTTTCTTGGGGAGCAAAGAGTGGCTCTAATGCTCCACTACTGGAGCTAGCGATGTGCATTGTATACATGTGTCTTGGAACTTTTACTTAATAACAGAAGCCTTCAAAGCCAACACGTTCTTCATGCATGGATTATGAATGTTTGTAAGATAGTATTTTGTGGATGTTTGTACTTCATGTTTGCTTCCGCATGTTCTAATATAGTTAAACTATTTCGTTTGTTTTAGTACCTATCTTATTGATAATGCTATGTAATGGTTGTTATTGTTGTCCCATCCTAGTGGACTACTCCGCAGGATATTAGACATACCTTTCCATTTGTTGGTTGTAACAATTGTCGCATCCTCTGTGGACTACTTTGCTGGATGTTAGGGGGATCCTTATGGTTCATGTGTGCCTCTTCTTAGGCAGTACTACTACCTCTCTCTTACATGATCACTTTCCTCCCCTCTCCATAGTAGAAGAAATTTGACACATTAACAATTGAACACTCACCAGGTACACATTCTTGTTTTTCGAAGGCACCATTTCATCCCTCTCTTGCTGACAGTTAGATCCAAGGCAAATCTTTAAGGATTCAACAATCATGTCGTTATACTAGATGAGACTCCTACACCAAACAGTGTGAGGTCTAATTGGGACTTCATATCGGGGAGATCCCCTAAATGTTGGTGGGGGTCTAGCACCGTCAACAGTTCCTAAAATTTAGGAACCACTCTACATGACTCAAGTTAGGCCCTTAAATCGAATTAACTAAGCTAATTAAGTGATAACAACTCAGCTAACTTATTCAAATTGTCTTGTGATGTGGAATTACAATTTTCTCCTAATTTAATTAAAGAGAAAATTAAATCAAAATTTTCTTGTTGCCGTTTTCAACAAAATACACCATGTAGGATAATTTTACCATAGTAAAATCAGTGTCACCATAGGAAATAATTTAGGAAATGATTTTTATTAAATTATTTTTGATTAAAATTAAAAACCCCATGAAAATAATTGAATAAATCATTATTTATTTAATTTTCTCTAGCAATAATTATTAAAACATTGTTTGATAATTATTCCTTGTCATATTTGGCTAAATCACCTAGGAATAATTAAATAAATCACGATTTATTTATTATTCCTTAATTTTATTTTTGGAATAATTGTTAAATTATTATTTAATAATTATTTCAATTTCACACTATTCTTAATCCTCACAAAATAATTAATAAATCATTTTATTCGTTAATTATTTATAAATAAAGATATTTGACCATTTTGAATATTTCTTCCCTCTCCAAAAAATATAATAAAGTATTCCTAATGGTTAGATATTGATTTGGTCAATATTATTTTATTATTTTCCATTTTCAAGATCAACCCAATAGTTTGTTATAAATAAGAATGTTTTCCATTCATTCTTCACCATGATCATTATCATTGTAACCATTATCGTGGCAACAACCCTGGTGCAAAATTCCATGAAATAAAAAATAATAAAGGAAAAATAATAACCACGATTGATGGGACACTTATTCCAAGTTGAATAATGGGAAAAAGCATAGTGATGGGGATCACTGATGATTGATTAATGACTAAGGAAATTGGAAGAGAAAAAATGGAATCTTGGCACATTTATTTATGAAAATAATGGAAATTAGGAGAAAAGAGAGGTGAAAGGTCACAGTTTACATGTGAGGAGGAAAACGAAGGAAAATAATGGAAAATGAATTCACAAAATTTTTTCAGTTCAGTTTTGGAGCGCTCTCTCTATTGTCTCTCTCTCATACTCTTGGACACTTAGACTTTACTTGGAGCACTACTGGAGTGTGTGGCATACTTGGAGTTTTGGAGCAAGAAGGAAAGGGAAGAGTAGGAAAGTGTAAGAGGACATCAGGATCATGATCCAGATCTTGGGGGGAGGCCCTCAAGATTAAAAATATGAAATGGATCTTTGGGGGGAGGCCCCCAAGATCTGAAAAATTAAAATTGGCAGAAGAAAAGGAGTAGAATGCCCAATAAACAAAACCACAAAGAAATTTTTTTATTAAAATATATAATAACTGTAAGGACTAAATTGTGGTGGACAATCTCTCCTTTTACAAAATGCGACTTGTTACTTATAGTATTTTTCAGTTACAATACCACGGGTCAATTCCATGGGTGAATGAATACCATAGGTGGATGTCACAATACCACGGGTCAATTCCATGGGTGAATGAATACCATGGGTAGATGTCACAATACCACGGGAAAATACCATGGGTGGATGTCACTTACAATACCATGGGTGGATGCCACTTACAATAAATGGGTAAATTCCATGGGTGGATGCCACTTACAATACCATGGGTAAATTCCATGGGTGGATGAATACCATGGGTTGATGCCATTTTCAATTCGGATCATTACTCCCTCCTTAAGAAGAAATGGTCTCCATTGCATGAAGTTCCATCCTGCGAAGCCTTTGTTGAATATGAAGAGTCACTGAAGAGAAGGGTTTTATGTGTTTAACTAATAACCATGATGAACAAAGATCCGAGGATAGAGATACCCTGTAATGCTTATGACCAACTGTGATACTAACAATGTGCGGCCTAGCAAATGGACTTCAATGAAGTGTGGGTTTATGGATGACCCATAACCATGATGAATGAAGATCCGAGGATAAAGATACCCTGTAATGCTTGTGACCAACTATGCTACTGACAGTGTGCGGCCTAGCAAATGGACTTCCATGAAGTGTGGCTTTTTGAATGACCCATAACCATGACAAACGAAGATCCGAAGATAGAGATACCCTATAATGCTTGTGACCAACTGTGATACTAATAGTGTGCAACCTAGCAAATGGACTTCGATGACAAGGATTTTGTGTGGTTGACCCATAACCGTGATTTTGGTTTTTTATGAAGTAGCAGGTGCCTACATAGTCTAGGATGGTAGGGCACATCTCCAAGTAACCCAAGCTGAATGCTACTATGCTGAAACTGATGAGTGTGAAGCAAGTGCCTACTAAAGTGGGGTGGGAGGGCACGTTTCCAACGGGAACCCATTCTGAATGCCGCTCTATAATTAAAATGGACATAACTCGGTCAATTTAACTCAGAATATATATTCTAACCTGTTTTTAGAAGCAAAAGGACCATTTTGCATCTTCCCATGTTGGAAATCCTTATCTGGACTCTCTAGAATCTCATATTCACGCTGCATTTTTTCCGCTGTCACAAAAGTTGTGAAAAAATAGTTGATTTTAAACCAGCGATATCTCCCACATTAAAACTCCGATTCGACCCATTTTTTTTTAAATTGGGTGATTTTTCAAAAGGAGCTCAGATCTACAATCCTTTTTCTGAAATTTAGCACAAAAACTTTAAAAAATGATAGGATATTCACCATCCACCAATTGTCGTCAAAAAAATATTCTACAACATCGCTGATTTTATATCAGCGATATTTCCCTCATCCAAACTCCGATTCGGCCATTTTTTTTCTCTTAATTTTTGTATTTTTTCACAAATAATCCAAATATGTTATTGGTTTTTGTAAATATTGCACCAAATGTTTTAGATATGATCTATAAACTCGCCACCCAAAAAAAAAATCCTGCAAAAAAATGAAAAAAGAAAAAAAATTCCTTCTTTGCCCAAAAAAGTGCTCTGCGAAGTTCACAGCATGCGCCTGAAGTTTGTTGAATATTGCTGCAAAAATTTGAAACTGAAATATGCATGAAACCCTCATTCCCATGGAATCATAACCTTCTCTGATACCACTGGTCCGGATCTTGGGGGGAGGCCCTCAAGATCAAAAATATGAAATGGATCTTGGGGGGGAGGCCCCCAAGATTTGAAAAATTGAAATTGCCAGAAGAAAAAGAGTAGAATGCCCAATAAACAAAACCACAAAGAATTTTTTTTATTAAAACAGTTAATAACTATAAAGACTACATTGTGGTGGACAATCTCTCCTTTTACAAAATGCGACTTGTTACTTATAGTATTTTTCAGTTACAATACCACGAGTCAATTCCATGGGTGAATGAATAGCATGGGTGGATGTCACAATACCACGGGTCAATTCCATGGGTGAATGAATACCATAAGTGGATGTCACAATACCATGGGTGGATGTCACAATACCACGAGAAAATACCATGGGTGAATGAATACCATGGGTGGATGTCACTTATAATAGCATGGGTGGATCTATACCATGGGTCGATGCCACTTATAATACCATGGGTAAATTCCATTGGTGGATGCCACTTACAATACCATGGGTAAATTCCATGGGTGGATGAATAACATGGGTGGATGAATACCATGGATTGATGTCATTTTCCATTTGGATAATATCAACAAGTTTTGCTTGCATGTACTGAGTTACATGTATGTTTTTCTCAATAGTTTTGGCATGCATGGCATATGTGTGTGGTTTAGTGGTCATGATCTGCCATTGGCATGGAAGATTGTCTGGATTGGCAGTGGATTTTCCTTGCCTTACCATTTCCTGGATAGCCTTGGTCTTGTGGCTTCATTTCTTTGTTTTCCTAATTGGTTCTCATGTTTCCTTTAGCTTGGGTTGAGTTACTAGTTCGTAGAATCCCTAGTTGGAAAAACATTCTAGAAGCCCTGTAACAACTTGGGTTGAGTTACTAGTCCCAGAAGCCTTGGCTGGACAAATGCTCTGGAATCCCTTGGTGGGCTGAGTTACTAGTCCTGGAAGCCTTGGTTGGAAAAATACTCTGGAAGCCCGAAGTAAGTTGCGGTATGAGTTACTAGTCTCGGAAGCCCTGGTTGGAACAAGTGCTTTGGAGCCCTAGAAGTCTTGGGTAGAGTCCAATCTAGTGATGGTTTTGTGATGTCTGATCGTGAGGTGGAACCACAGTTTGATGGGTTGAGGTGCTTTGGACTTTGGAAGCCCTTGATGGTTTTGATTGATGTGTTTTATGAGATCCCACATTCATGCTTGGAATATGGCATGGGAGTGACTAGATGAAGAGAGATTTGGCTCAGCCGTTTCTATGGTTAGGTGGTTTGTGGAAGTCCCACAACTGGTTGGCCTTTGCATCATTATTTTGAGGTTATTTCTCATTGTTAATTCATGAGTATTATATTGGTTTATATGTGGATGATATGGTCATTGTTTCCTTGGTATTTTTGTTGTTATTTTTCTGATTATGCACATGTATTATGATAGTGCCTATGTATGCCTCTCATCATGTTTGTACTTGTAAATGAAGGAATAATGTATCTATGGCCCAATGGATGAAACTATAACTAATATGTTGAGGCATCAATGCTTCTTAACGATTATCAGATGAGTATGAGACCCTATGCTCATATATGTTTCTTAGACCTGTAGATTATATATTTGTGACATGTTTAACGAAATGTATGTCATGGCTAGTAGGGGCCCAGTCAAGCCCTTGTTCAAGTAATTGTATTTGTATAATTGTTTTTTTGTTATCGTTTAGTTATGAAAGTGTCATTTATTTATGTGCAGTGACCTGGGCTTTGGGCCTGAAAAAGTGGCTCAAATCCCAGAGACATAGGCACAATACTGGGCATAAAATTACCTAGACGTAGACATACCCATGTTGTGGGAGCGTCTGGAGCCTCTTGGACACATGCTTATCCATATCAAGGGAGTGTCTAGGGGTTTAATGGTCTAAAAACTTTGTGGGACCAAGGGGTTGGTTACTTGAGTGGTTGGGATGGTTCTTGGGAGTCTTATTACTGATGTGGAAGGTATATATGGTGTGTTTCCATCGGTTCCACTTCGTTAAGGTGACTTAGGAGGTCAAATCGTATCATAGTAACTTCTCGTCACATGTTTACCCCGATTGGCCATTTACTTGGGTAGATGTGGGAGGAGGGTGTTACGAAGTGGTATCAAATCATGGTTCAAACCTTGGACTAGATGGGTTCTATGTTGGTCATGCATTCATGGCAGTTGCATATTTGTTTCTTGTGTTGTGAGTCCATGTGCTTGTTGCATTTGTATTGTATGGGTTATGGTTGTAGTGAGGTCGTCATGGGAAGTTGATGGTGTTGTTTTGGAGTATTTCATCATAAGTGTATGGTTTATTATCCATTGCTTATGCACATTAGTATTCGCATGTTGTCAAGTGTACAATGATGTGGTGGTTGTTGTCATGCATGAGGTCATGGTATGTGTAGTTGATATGGTCATGCATTGATGATTGGACTCTAGCTAGAATGATGGTTATATGCTTATATGCTTATGTGTTATATTTCTATATGTAGTCATGATTATGTTATACATGTATTATGTTGATTTGTTGATCCTGTAGACGAGGTATCCTCCCCAAATTATGCTAAGATACATTGGTTTATTATGATTTGGTTTAGCTGACATGATATACCTTGCATGAAGAATATCAAAGATGAAAAGCAAGATGGTAGACTACAGTTCCCGAGACTCTCCCTATGGATTAGATGAGCAATGAGGTGGTGGGCACTCTTCTGATTTAGCAGGCACACTAAGAAGATTAAAGGCAGAAATAAGGAGTTGTAAGGTAGATAATGACATAATCATACATGTGAAACACGCCGAGGTAGATGCAGTGATACTCCAGAGTTTTTCATAATTACAGTGACAGGTACCACTTCAGATCAGCCATGAGTAGGAGGACAGGACTAATGGGGCATATGGCAATAGGTCTCATGGTGGTCACAGGTTGGATAGAGATGACACGGTGAGAGATGGTAGGTTGTTGGATACTCTGGATAGGAGAGGCAATGGACATGCTTACTACTCTAGTTCTGATTCTTATAGGATTATGGTCATATTCATTATCCTCCTTATAGGAGGAGTGACAGGGGATATTTACTAGATGAATTTAAGAAAGCAAAGCCACCTACATTTGATGGAGAGATGAAGAAATCACAGGGTGCAGAGGCATGGTTTCTTGGTATGAGGAAGTTGTTCAAGTTGCATGATTAATCGAAGAACATGAAAGTCATAATAACTATGTTAAATCTCAAAGGAAAAGCAAATATTTGGTGGGAATATGGGAAGAATTTTAGAGGTATTCATGAGGAGGACTTGACTTGGAATGAGTTCGAGAGACTGTTCAAGGAGAAGTACCTATCAGAGAGATACTTTGATGACAGGGAAAAAGAATTCTATGAGCTAAAGATGGGATCGATGACAAATGAGGAGTACACTAACAGGTTCTTAGAGCTACAAAGGCATGTGCCTTACCTTAAGGAGGAGAAGGCCAAGATTCAGAGATTCACTAGTGGATTATTGATTGCATTCAAAGACAGGATTGAGTTCGATAACCCTAGATCATTGGAGGAGGTCATCTAAAATCTAAAGAATTGTTATGAGCAATTAAGCAAATATGTGAGACTAAGCAGGACTAAAAATGTAATGATAGGAACAAAGGAAAATGGGACAAGAAGTGAGAAAAACCTCAAGGTTCAGGTAACAAAGAGAATGTTGCACCACCTAAGAAGTTCAATACATATAGCAAAGGACAAGGACTTCGATCTGAGGAGTATAATAAGGATGCAAGTTGGAAGCCTATAGAGTGTTGGAATTACAAAAAAGATTGTCATAGGAGAGATT
Source organism: Pinus taeda (assembly GCA_000404065.3). NCBI lineage: Eukaryota > Viridiplantae > Streptophyta > Pinopsida > Pinales > Pinaceae > Pinus > Pinus taeda. The sequence goes on along the minus strand of APFE030113979.1, from coordinate 132,920 downwards.
TTCCATAGCATTAGTGTGGTATACCACAGATCTACATTGCTCAGAAGGCACATAAAGTGGGAGATGTTAGGCAGAGTATTCCTAGGATCTATGAAACACTGGATAATAGACAAGCATACCATCATGCATCTATCATTGATATGGATGGTAAGCTTTGCGATCAAGTAGTTTCTATTTTGCTTGACCCTGGATCTAGTTATATTTATGTTAATCTTGACCTGGTGGTTAATTGTGGTTTGAATAAATAAGTACATGCAGAATCTTGATTAGTGCAATTAGATACATATACAAAGAAATAGGTTCATCACAAGGTTAGAGCTTGTACATTTGATTTGAATGGTATGCCTATCTCAACACCTTTGAATGTATTGTCATTGGGATCATATAGTATGTTGTTGGGCATGGATTGGTTGTACCTTCATATAACCAAGGTGGATTGTTATGACAAATCCATTGAGTGCTTGGATGACAAAGGGGAACAAAGGGTTTTGTAGGGTAAGAAGAAAACAACAACAGTTAAAATGGTGATAGATATGCAGGCCAAGCGTAGTTGTAGGAAAGGCTATGTGTTATTTGCAGTGCACATTTCTAGTGACAAAGATAAGGAAGTTGAGGATGCATATGTTTTGAGAAGGTACTCAATTCTACAGCAGTTTTAGTATGTATTCCCTGCAGATATTTTAGAGTTTCCACCTCACAAGGAAGTAGACTTTTCTATTGAGTTGGTGCCAAGGGCATCTCTAGCATCATAGGCACCTTACAACATGAGTATAGCGTAATTGGTAGAGTTGAAGTTGCAGTTGAAGGAAATTTTGGACAAGGGATAAATTAGGCCAAGTGTATCACCATGGGGTGTACCGATATTGTTTGTGAAGAAGAAGGATGGTACTCTCAGGCTATGCATTGACTACAAATAGTTGAACAAAGTGACCATCAAGAACATGTATTCATTACCAAGTATTGATGAATTATTCGATCAGTTGAAGGGAGCAACAATGTTATCGAAGATTGATCTGGGATCCGAATATCATCAAGTACGTGTTAAAGAGTGGACATCTACAAGACAACTTTCCGGACCAGGTATGGGCATTATGAGTTTTTTGTAGTTCCATTTGGTTTAACTAATGCTCCAACTACATTTATGTTCTTAATGAATAGTGTGTTGCATCTGTACTTGGACACGTTTGTTATTGTGTACATTGATGATATATTGGTATATTAAAAAAATGAAGAAGAGCATGTCAAACATTTAGAACTAGTGTTGAGATTGTTGAGAGAGCATCAGTTGTATGCTAAGCTCAACAAGTACAGTTTCTTTCAGACTGAGGTACACTACTTGTAACATGTGGTTTCCAAGGACAACATAGTAGTGGACCCAGAAAAGGTAAGAGCTATGAAGGAGTGGCTAGCTCCTAGGAATGTGGATGAGGTAAGATCTTTCATGTAGTTAGCAGGTTATTGCAGGAGGTTCATCAGGATATTCTCGTAGATTGTTTATCCTATCACATCATTGCAGAGGAAAGGTAAAATGTTTGAGTGGATAGAGGAGTGTGAAGCCAGTTTTGAGCATCTCAAGCAATTGTTGATACATGCACCATTGTTAAAGATTTAGATTCAGTCAAAGAATTTGTAGTATGTACAAATGCTTACAAAAGAGGACCTGATGGAGTCCTTATGCAAGATGGACAGGTGGTATGTTATGAGTCACAAATATTGAATGAGCACAAATAAAATTATCTGACACATGATCTCAAGTTGGTAGTGATCATACATGCATTGAAGATGCAGTGGAATTATCTTCTTGGAAAGAGGTTTGTATTGATGAGTGATCACATTTGGTTGTGGTATCTATTTGACCAACTAAATATGAATGGCAGGCAAGCTTAGTGGTTGGAAACGACTAGTGAGTTCGACTTTGAGATCAGGTATATCAAATGTAAAGAGAGAAAGGCCGCAGATGCTCTTTGCATGTAGATACAGGTAAATCACATAGCAATTATGGGCTCATATGGGAAAAATTTATAGGATAGGATCTTGCAGGTAGGTCAGTAGGATGACAGGTATATGGAGATTGAGCATAGGTTGTAGTAGAGTGTAGGTATAGGTAGTGGTACAATGGCAGTTACAGGTAGTTGTACAAGTATAGGTACAGATGTAGGTGCACATGATGTGGACTATTGTCTCACGATAAGTGGATTGGTTATATTTAGGGACAAGATATATGTGCCAAATAGAAATGAGCTCAAGAAGGTGACCTTAATGGATTTTCATGTGAAACCATACTTGGGTCACCCAGTTTATCAGAAGACACTGACAACAAAGAATAAATTCTATTATTGGCTGAATTTGAAGAAAGAGGTAGCAAAGTTTGTGGCTAGGTGCTTGGATTTCCAACAGGTTAAGGCAGAGTGTAAGCATCCAGGTGGAATGCTATAGCCTATTCTGATTCCTAAGTGGAAATGGGAGGTCATTTCCATGGAATTTATCTCAGGGATTTCGAGGACAGTGAGCTAACATGATTCCATCATTGTAGTGGTGGATAGGTTTACAAAGATAGCGCACTTAATTCCAGGGAAGTCTACATTCGTAGCAAGTGATGTAGCGCAGGTCTTCATCAGGGATGTGGTCATATTGAATGGAGTTTTGAAGAAGATTGTGTCAGACAAAGACGTGAATTTCACTTCCAAATTTTGGAAGGAGTTATTTGCAGGTTTGGGCATAGAGTTGGCCTTTAGTACAACTTACCATTTGTAGATAGATGGATAGACATAGAGGATCAACAGGATATTGGAGGACATGTTGAGGATGTGTGATGCATCAGTAGTAGAAGTGGGAAGAGTACCTTCGATTGGTAGAGTTTTCTTACAACAATGGGTACCAGGAGTCACTAAGGATGACTCTATTTGAGGCATTGTGTGGGCGGAGTTGTAATACTCCCATAAGTTGGATTGATTCAGTTAGCAAGGAGTTGATTGGACCTGACATGTTGGTAGACATGGAGCGGGAAATGCAAGTAAGCAAGAAGAATTTGAAAGAATCATAGAATAAGTTGAAGAGTTATGTAGATCAGAATAGGTTGTTTAAGGAGCTCCAGGTTGGGGAACAAGTGTACTTGCGCATCAAACCAAGGAAGATCTCCTTGCGGATTGGATCATATCCCAAGCTAACACCCCAGTTTTGTGGACCTTTCAGGATTATTGAGAGGATTGGGCTAGTAGCCTATTGAATTGCACTAACTATGACAGTGAAAGTCCATGATGTTTTCCATGTGTCATTGCTTAAGACTCTATGTTAAATACGTTGATCATGTGATTGATTGGTATGTATTGCAGGTGGAGCAAGAAGGAGAGTTCCAACCAGAACCGAGGTACATTTTGTAGAGAAAGATGCTTATGCTCCGGAACTGAGAAATCAAGCAGGTTAAAGTGCAATGGCAGCACTTTGGGCCCGATGAAGCTACATGGGAGATGGAGGATCATATGTGGGTTACGTATCTTTTCTTATTCGTTGGTTGTGAGCATGTTTTGATATACATATTTGGTATACGTTTTGGTACATATTTTGGTGATGTTTGGTATATGTACATATGTATATGGATGTAAATATCGCCATGAACTATGTTATAAAGCTCCAATAAGTGATAAGGGTGTCATGTAATTATAATGTTATACTTTTTATGTTGTGATGTTGGTTTGCTTCTCAGTAGGATGATCATTATAAATATTTCAGTGAGATAAGTTATAAGGCTCCATGGGAAGTATGTTTTGTTTACAACAACCTTGTTGGTTGTAGGTGTTGTTGAATAGAAAGGATGGTGTTCCCCCAAGGGGGAGGGTTCTGTAACTGCCTTAGTGAAAATTCCATGTAATAAAAGTTAATAAAGGAAAAATAATAACCACGGTTGATGGGACACTTATTAAAAGCTGAATGTTGGGAAAAAGCATAGTGATGGGGACCATTCATGATTTATTAATGGCTAAGGAAATTGGAAAAGGTAATGGCAAAGGCGTTAGAAAGGAAAAATGGCATTTTGGCACATTTATTTATGAAAATAATGGAAATTAGGAGAAAAGGGAGGTGAAAGTTCATAGGTTTCATGTGATGAGGAAAATGAAAAAAAATAATGGAAAATTAAGAAAATAGAGGCCTCATTAATAAAAATTCTTCTAAGGATCAGTTCACAAACTTTTGTCAGTTCAGTTTTAGAGCTCCCTCTCTATTCTCTCTCTCTCATACTCTTGGACATAGAGTTTTCTTGGAGCACTCTTGGAGAGGGTGGCATACTTGGAGTTTTGGAGCAAGAAGGCAAAGGAAGAGCAGGAAAGCGCAAGAGGACATCGGGATCAATAGTTATAGTAGGTTTTTTTTGCAAGTAATGAGTTGCATGTATGTTTTCCTCACTATTTTTTTCATGCATGGCATATGCATGTGGTTTATTGGTCATGATTTGTCACTGGAATGAGGATTTCCTGGATTGACAGTGGATTTGTCTCACCTTCCCATTTCCTGGAAAGTCATGGTGTTGTGGGTTCATTTATTTTTTTTCCTGATGAGTTTTCATGTTTCCTTTAGCTCAAGTTGAGTTACAAGTTCCTAGAATCCCTAGTTGGACAAACGCTCTAGAAGCCCTGTAACACCTTGGGTTGAGTTACTAGTCCTGGAAGCCTTGGTTGGAAAAATGCTTTGGAAGCCCTTGGTAGGTTGAGTTACTAGTCCTAGAAGCCCTGGTTGGACAAATGCTCCATAAGCCCGAAGTAAGTTGTGGGTTGAGTTACTAGTCCTGGAAACCTTGGTTGGAACAAATGCTCTAGAACCCTGGAAGGCTTGCATAGAGGCCAACCTCGTAATGGTTTTGTGATTATAAATCATGAGGTGGAATCATCATTTGATTGGTTGAGGTTCTTTGGCCTCTGGAAGCCCTAGATGGTTTTGATTGATGTGTTTTATGAGATCCCACAATCATGCTTGGAATATGGCACAAGGGTGATTAGCTGAAGAGATATTTGGCTCAACCATATCTACGGTTAGGTGGTTCATGGAAGTCTAATTGGTTGGCCTTTGCATCATTATTATGAGGTTATTTCTCCTTGTCAATTCACAAGTATTATATTGGTTTATATGTGGATGAAATGGTTGTTGTTTCATTGGTATTTTTGTTATTATTATCTTGGTTATGCACATGTATTATGACAATGGCTATATATGGATCTCATCATTTTTTTACTTGTAAATGCATGAACAATGTATCTATGGACTAATGGATGAAACTACAGCTAATGTGTTGAGGCATCAATGCTTCTTAGCGATTCTCAGTTGAGTATGAGACCCCCATGCTCAGGTCTGCTATTAAAACATGTATATTACATATCCGTGACATGTTTGACGAAATGTCTGTCATGGCTAGTAGGGGTCCAGTCAAGCCCTTGTTCAAGTAAATTTATTTTATCATTTTTTTTTTTAATGTTTTAGTGTTGAAAGTGTCATTTAATCCCGGGAAACGATCTGGGCTCAGGGCCTGAAAAAATGGCTCAAATCCTAGAGACACAGGCACAACATTAGGCAAAAAAGTCCCTGGACGCAGGCATACCCATGTTGTGGGAGTATATGGAGCCTCCTAGATGCATGCTTGCCCATATCAAGTGAGTGTCTGGGGATTTAATGGTCTAAGAACTCAATGGGACCCAGTGGTTGTTTACCTGAGTGGTTGGGATGGTTCTTCGGAGTCGTGTTGTTGATGTGGAAGATATGTATGACATGTTTCCGTCAGTTCCACTTCCTTAAGGTTACTTAGGAGGTTGAATCATATCATAGTAACTTATCATCACATGTTTACCCCGATTGGCTTGTTACTTGGGTAGATCTGGGAGGAGGGTGTTACAATCGTCTTCTGAAATCTAAGCTCTCACTTGAGTTCCACTCTTTGTTTTCGATTTTTCACATATTGAAAGAGAAAATAGATCTTTGAAGCACAAGTAAATCAAATGACCTATCCCATAGAGGGGGATTTTCATACCCGTGTTATAGATCTCCTTCACCATGTGTTTTAATAAAATATTATCCATTTAAAAAGTCTTCATCTATTGGGTTATTACATTGGATATTTCTTGTCGTTTTCTATTTTGGATAGCATACAATTTTTTTGTTGCAGGGTTTTCTCTTTTTATTATTGTAGATCTGAAGCATAAGCAACTACATATTTTTTTTAGGTTCACTTGTCACGAGTGAATTAAGTGAATTATTTTTGGTACATCTTCATGAAATATTTTTACCCCTCCTTTATTTTTATATCAAACTTTTAGGTTCTGGTGGTTTTCCAGTTTTTTCCACAGGTCAGAGGTACCAGCCAAGCAGGAGGTGACAACATCTGTGTGAGATCTGTCAACCGAGAGTCTCAGGATCAAAACGCACTTTTCAACCCCATATTTGCATTCCAAAACACCCTTTTTGGCTAGATTTCTGTGTTTTCCATTGTTTCTAGGTTAGTACCTGCGTTTTGAATTTTTTCTGAGAATTTTTCAAAATTTCTCCAGATTTTCCAAGACTACAGTGTGTGGACTTGGAAGGATTTCTTATCTCCTTTTGAGTATCCCCAGGGCCTATATTATCTTATTTTTTCTCTTTGAGGAAGGGAAAAGTCCCCTAGGGTTTATAGTAAACCTCCACCTTTTTAGGAATAAATTGACTGGGTTGAGGAGTCTAGGGTACAACATATTCAGTTACTAGTTTACAAGGTATGATCCATTATTTTACAACCCTTTTGGATATGTTTATTTACTCTTTTATCCCTCTATAATTTGGTTTTTTCCTTTCCCTCTTAGGGTCCCCTTGAGTGTCCTAGGTTTTGGAGCTTCATACCTATCCTTTACACCAATTTTCACCTCTAATTTTTGTTGTCTCTACACCATTTACAGTGGATTAGTGCCTCTAGATCATAGTCCCTTTTACATTATATATTTTAGTCCATTTATGTGTCTTTGAGTGGCTTGTTTTCCTTCTCTTGCTTAGCTTCTTGATAGCCTTTTTGGTTGGGGTTTTGTGTGCTTGATTTTTTGTTTATTTTCTATACATTTTCAACATTATTTACAGTATTCCAGTACTTTATTTTTAGCAGCACATGGCATCATAAAACATGCTCAATTAACTCATCTTCTTGACACATCATTTTCACACACTCACACCCTAAGGGAACGTGATCTTGGTTAATGCCACCAAACCTATACTTGAAACATTGCACCTTAATAATTCAACACACATAGATTTTACCCACTTAGGCACCAGGGCCAAACAATATGTCTAGTTTAGGTGTAGTATCGGTGGGATAGGATTCCAATAACACCGATCGATCACTTACATTGAGACATAGAAGTTGACATATTAGGGAGATTAAAATCCTTCACCATCCCATGGTCCAAATTTGAAGTGCATCAGAAACCAAATCTAGAGGGGACTAGGCTATGTCATCGTGCGAGGAGTTCTCCATGGGGCTACCCAACCCATGGCAGGGAATCCCGTGTAGTGGTTGATCACCAAGAATCTCAAGAATCGACTAAACTTGTGGCAAAAAGGTAATTGTAGTTACCAATCTTAGGAAACTCCCAATAGGAGTAGCTGTGGGCAGCAGTTGGTTCTCTACCCCACCTTTCTCTGGACAACTCTGATTGCAAGGATCAAATTTAGTCAAGTAAGAAGTTATTTAGAAGGCCATCTAAACAATATATTTAGGACCTTTTTGAGGATTTAGATCACCTATAGGCTAGAGGTCATTTTTCTTTTATAGGACGTGTTTTCTTGTATTCGAGTAGCATCTTAATATGGTTAGTTTGCACTTAGAACCATTGCACTAGGTGTTTATTTGTTGTTTGTTTATCTTGTTCTCCTATCATCAGCCTTTAGTTTATTGAGTCATATTTTTATTGAGATCATTTCTCCCCCTAGGCATTTTTCATGGAGAGTTCATGGCCTTCGTCCCCAATTTCCTTTAGGACATTTTACTCCTCCCCATCGACTTAGAGTTCTTCCTCCTAGTCCTCCCTTGAATCCTCATTCTAACTTTGGCTCTACTAATTATTTTAGTTCTTCCTTTGATTCCACATCTTCCCAACCCTATATCACCACCATGTCAGGCACCAACGTAGGTGTGGGAAACCCAAGTGGTAACCAGGGTGGTAACCCCACAAGTGGAACCTCCTCCAGTATGGTCACTCTTACTCCATTGCTTATTTTTATGGTTAGTTTGAGCCTTCATGGTTTCAGCCAACTCATTAACGTCCCTCTTATCCATGACCCTAATTGGCCTTCTATGCCTACCAAGCTTACTTCAGACATCCCTAAGCTCTAAGGTATCCTAGAGAAGATCCCACAAATCATGTTCACTCATTTCATATGTGGTGTTCATCCAATTCCATCACTGAAGACTTCTTTCAACTTCGTTTGTTCCAATGCACCCTTACTAGAGTTGCTACCAAATGGTATGTGGACCAACCGCATACCTCCCATTCCACCTTCGCAACTCTAGCCAAATCTTTTCTATCATATTTCCAGTTACCTCTCTGATATGACATGTGTACTGAAATCTTGACCTCTTTCCGTCAAACTTCTGCCACCTGTATATCTCACCATGTTCAAGAATGACGTAGAAGGAGGAGCATACGTCAATCTCCTAAATTCAAAGACCGTGTATACATGGATTGGTTCCTTAGACTGCTTTTTTCCCCCATTAATAAAGATATCGCCTCCCACTTCCACTATTCTAAGGAAGATGGACTCCAAGTAGCCTTGAAATATGACTTGATCTATGCACAATCAAGATATGTGTATATTTTCATTCCCGATATACCTTTGCTTGGTGCTGCTAGTGCATCTGGGGCATATCATGCCACTGATCGTATCGTTGGGTCCATTTCACACCCCCAAACTCAACCATGTTCTCCACCTTCGATGAGTTATGATCAACCCTAGGGGGGACCATTTCTTCTTACACCTATCCCCCTCCCAATACTCCTCATTGCAACACTTATCCAAGTCAAGCACATCATACGCATATCCCCATCTTCATCAAATGATGTCATAGATAAATGTTGCTCCGCCTATTTATCCTAATGTTTCCCCCTGCCCTTACTATATGTATGCACCGGCTAACACTCCAACCCCTCCAGAACCAGTGCCCCAGCCCCCCATGCTTCCTCCACCTTTGCCATAGCAACAACCCCTCCTCAAGGTCAAGTGTATGTTCAACAAAGTGCAACCAATCCCCCCAATCCCAAGAAACAGAACAAGGTTAAAGCTAACTAGAACCATCCATATCAAGTTAATCATGGTAACCAGGGTCCGCCACCTAATGCACCTCAGGGAAACTAGCATAATCCCGCAACCCAACAACAGGGTGGACATCCGAAGCAAAACAAGGCTCTTCATATGAATAAACCTTGTGAATGTTGTGACATATTTGTCCATTATACTCATGAGTGTCCCATTTTACCTCATATGTGTCAAGTATGGGAAGCTCAAGCATTTGCTTCTAGATGTCTGCAACTCATCATTCCACCTCCTCCTCCTCCTGTTTCATCTCAATCGATTATGCTTACCAATCCTTTTCCTCATCAAGGATATATTGTTGCTCAACCTGCACAAGGTCATGCAACTTCTACACCTTACCAATTTCATCCCAATGATTACTAGATTCTTATGATGAATTCTGGAAAACTCAATACCGAAAAAGTCAACCTTCAGACTCAATCACACCAATATGACAAGCCTACTGCTAAGTCAAGGACTGAGTCTCGACCTCAAGTTTCCACTGAGCCTCTGTTGTCATCAAATGGTTCCTTATAGATCCCTCTACCTAAGGTGTATTTTATCCCCAATATCCCCAAAGGTCCATTACGTCGAAATGATGCTTCTGCTAAAGCCGCCCATACCTATAGCATAGTAGATGACTTGGCGCAGTCTCTTTTTACCATGTCAATGTTGGAAGTCCTCCAGATGTACCCATCCAAATGGAAGTATCTACTCTCTTTTTTAGGTGTTGTGGATCCATCTTATGACCATATGATTGTCTTTGACATTGAAAAATCAAAACATCCCCCCCTTCCTTCATCTATTTCTTTTCAAATACCATTCTCCATAAGGAATGCCACTGTTCAACAGTATATCATAGACGAAGGCACCTCCACATGTGTGATGGTTTCTAGTGTTTGGAAGCAACTTGGTTCACCTAACTTGTTCCCATCCACCATCACTCTTCATGCTTGGGACAATCATCAATCACATCCCCTCTTCTTATATCACAAATGTCCCATTACTATTGTCGAAAAGACAGTCCCCATTGACATTGATTTCATCGATGCTCCATTAGATTATAATATCCTTCTAGGTCATAGTTACACCTATGCCATGTCTATTTTCACATCTACGATATTTCATAAGATGTGTTTTCCTAACAATGGAAATATCGTCACTATCGATTAGTTGACTTACTATGATCCTATGTCTCAAACCTCCCCTCAGTCCACTATCTTATCAATGAGTGGCAATAAGATTGTCTCGTCCCTCACGAATGTCTCACCAAGAGTCTACAAAGATTCCACACTATTTGGTTCTTATTATAGTCCACCACCTAACCCCTCAGAGCCTAACTCTTCCATTGTTTGTGTGCTTCAAGCGTCACAGGCTGCCCATAAGCGATTTGGTACGCCTTCATAACAACCAGCACCTCTGCAACCTATTTTTCCCAACTCAACCCAGCCTTCAAGTATTACTCCTTAAGGTACATTTCCTTCTGTTGGTATCTCTCTTAATCCTTTCCCGCCCATAACTGTTCCCCCAAGTCTTAACCGTCTCGGAGCAAGTCCCCTGGGTCATTACCCTTCTAGTCAGATATTGTTCTTATTCTTGTCCCCTGGATTTTATTCTACACCTTTCATGGCTACGTTGAGTTTACCTAACATTACCTTGGGGATCCCAATTTGGTACATTGATCCTCCCGCAAACACTTCCCCTGATCAACTCAAATCTTACGATGCTTTGACCCCAGTTTAAATTGTTTTTCCTACCCCTTACTTTTCTTTAGTTCCTCGGTAACCTTAACAAGAACCTACTCTTGTTGTGAGAGAAACTGAAGAGGGGGGGAAGCCTAGAAAAATGGAACCAAAGACAGGGCACCCCAACCAACTCTAGCTCCTCCTAAGACGCCAAAGCCTACTCCTCCATGCGCTTTGTGTGATGTTGTTGGTCATGCCACCAATAATTGTCTTGAGCTCCCTCATATCAATAATTTGGTCTCTGATAACTTTCTTGAATCCAACATTCTCAAGGTCCATGTCACCTTACCCAAGTTAGCTAAGAAGAACATATTCTTATGCATGAATTTCCCTTGTGCTTTGTGCGATAACTATGGCCCTTATTCTCATCATTTTCCCTATCTCGAATAATTTCATAATACACTTCAAGTGCTTCACGAGTTATATTTCACTCGTAGTGATCCACCTCTCCTCTACTTGTGGGTTCTAGTCCCACTATTGTACCAGAAAGGGAGGTCTCTCGGCCACCCATCATGATCCCTCCTTCTGATGTCGAGATGACAGATAGTACCACAACTATTCTCTACCTATCTTAATCCATGGGATTGATCTATTGGGACTCTCTTGACGTTTCCTATTGTGATTAGTTCAAACATTCTTTGGTGAACACTTCGGTCTCAACATCGATAGATGTCACATCTACTAGTCATATTTTTCCCCTTGTTTACGATGCACATGTGAACCTTGTCTCTCATCAAAATGGTTCAGGTAGATCCTCTTCATCTTGTGGTCTCTCTTCCTCCCATCCTCCCATCTTCCATTCTGATGAAGACATAATGGAATCCATGACCACCCCTAATTACCCTTGGAATCATATGCACCATCGTATGTACTTCCTTCCGCAGCAAATCCATGATCAATATGTCGTGGAGTCCAAAGAATTCATTGATGGTGAGGTCAATTGGTTTAATAACCCCTTACTTGAACCCTGAATTTGATCCACATCCACCTTGTCGCCATTACATTGACACCCAATTCTTGGGTAAGGGGGTTGCTACATAAAAATTAGTTATTTGTAATTATTAGTTAATAGGAAAAGGGCATGATCAAAGATCAGGCCCATTCAACAAGAGGAACCCAAGGCTGTATTTAAGCCAAGGCCTCTCACTCTATAATTTATCATTGAATAATTAATAAAAAATATATATATGGATTTATGAGTTTTAATGCTTCATTTCGTATCAGAGCAAGTTCGATCTTTGGAGTGTTCCCTGCTGCACAACCCTGTTTCTTTGCCTAGATCTTGTGTTGCCTCGTTCACCCACTGCTATAAAACCTTCATCTTCTACCCATGTAAGAACTTTGTTCGCTTGTGTCGTCGTTGTTCCCATTTTTTTCATTGCATCCCAATCCTATCGAGCCATCGTTCAGCCAGAATCCCACCCCGTTGTTCTCCTCGCCGCAAGTCAACTGTGACCTATTCTGCCTCTCGTTCAAATCCACAACCAATCCATGCCATTGTCATTTTGTCGATCATCCATTTGTGTAAGTATCACATCACCCATCCATCCCTTCCAAAACATTGTTTTTTCTAGATGTCGCATCCCTCTATTCATTTCATTTCCCACCACCTAGTTTATTTTCCCACTGATTGGTCAAACATTGTGATTTAAAAAAAAAATTAATTACATAATAGAATTATTATATAATTTATTATTCATTATATATAAGTAATAGAATAAATTAATTATAATGGTATTACATTTATATAGGTTATATATAAATATATATATATATATATATATATATATATATATATATATATATATTATAATATATATATATTGTTAATGTAATTATTTTAAAAAATCATTATTTAAAATTATTATTAAAAAAAAAAAAAAACAAAAAAAAACAAAAAATTAGGATCAAGTTAAGCAAAAGGGTTAAGCTAGATAAGTATACTCCACTTCAGACTTGCTCAATGGCTTGTTCAATGTCGATGGCCAATTTCAATAAAAGACTAGTAGACCTTGAGACTAAGGTGACAGGACAAGGTGATAAAATCAAGGAGCTCTAGAACAGAACAAAGGGAATAATGATTCAGCTCGAGGAGAACAAGAATGAATTTAGAAAGGATTAGGAAAACCTTTCAGTTAAGGTGGATGAAGCTATGGTGATGTTTGGTTGTATTTGTACCTTCCTAAAGATTACACCTGATCAAATACTCTATAATAATGAGGCTACTCAACATCTCAATTCTCCATATTCGTAAAAATCATCAGACGCACATGAGAAACCTAAGCCTCTGAAGAAATTTTCCATGCTTAATAAAGAAAATAATAACACAAATTTTCAAAATAAGAAGCTATGGAATACATACACCAATACGTCGTTTTCAAATCAATACCCGTTTTTTTCTCTACCAATAGCGACATATAAATGAAGAGAAAAAACTGAGCTATACAAATTCGACGGTAATGAAAAAGGCAGCATTGCTTGGCTCAATAAAGCATAAGAATATTTTGATATTTACAATATTGACAATGATGATGAAAAGATCAAGCATGCTTCAACGAAAATGGAAGGCAATGCATATAATTGGTATATGTGGTGGAAGAAGATGATACTTGCTATCAACTGGAGGAAATGTAAGGATGTGTTCTTTAAAAGGTTCTAAGGTGTCAAGGAAGAGGAGTTCTTCTCAACACTCACCAGATTGTGACAAAAAGGAGATGTGGATGAATACACTCGAGAATGGGAGACTTTAACAACAAGAGTACCTAGATTATCAGAAGCTCATCTCATTCAATCATACACCTCATGATTTAAACCCCTTCTACAAGTAGAACTTGAGCTTCATGACATTGCGTCGATAGAAGTAGCAAGACAAAAAGCAAAAGCTACTGAAAATAAATTTGACAAGATGTTGTGGTCAAAGGATGAAAGAGTATATTCGAGATGAAAATTTCCCCAGTTGGTGAACATGGATAACACAAAATATGTTCCATCACATCTTCGTGAAGGAGAAAAACTAACGTGGAAATGCAAAGGATGAAAGAGGGAAAATGCAAACGATGTGGTGAAAAATGGGACCCTAAATATAGGTGTGCTAAAGGAAAAAATATCAAAAACCTGTATAAATGCGAAGCAACTAATGATTCAGACAATGATGAATCAGACGTAGAAGAAATTGAAGATTCCCCAAAATTCTCTCTAGAACTAAATGAAAAGAACATTCCGAAAGTATCATTATTGGCCATGATAGGTATATCACAGCCCCAAACATTAAAATTAAAAAAAACATATCAAGAAGAACAATGTAATGGTTCTCATCGATACCGGTATAACCCACAATTTTTTGGACTCAACCATGGTGAAGAGACTCAATATTTTCACATTTCCCATTCCCAACATGAAGCTTATGGTAGCCAAAGGTAAGAAAATTGAAAAAGTAGGGAAATACCATAAAGTCAAATTGCAGATTCAAGACTCTAATTTATAATCTTCGTTCTACACGGTACCATTAGGAGGAGAGGATATGGTCTTAGGTATCTAATGGTTACAAACCCTCGGCACTTACTGTGCCAACCATCAAAAGAAATTTATAAAATTTAAATGGGAAGGGCAGAAATAAAAATTATATGGGTTCCAAGCACCTGAGAATCAAATCGTATCATCATCCCAAATGATGAAAATAATTTGAAGAGGAGCACCAACCTATGTAGTACAATGTCACCAATTAGAAATGTTAACTTCAAAATTGATTAGCAAAGAAGTACCAGAAGTACAAGAGCTAATTCAAAAGCACAAAAAAGTATTCCAAGACATGCCCATGAAAATTCCTTCTAATAGAGAAATCGAGCATACAATAGCATTCAAAGCGAGATCAAACCCCGTCAACATCAAACCGTATCGATATCCCCATCATCCAAAAATGGAAATTGAGAGATTAATCCAAGAACTTTCAAAGTGTGGCATCATCTCAAAAAGTAAAAGTTTGTATGTTGCTCCAATTGTATTGGTGTGGAAAAAAGATGGATCGTTCAGGTTATGCATCGATTATCGAGAACTAAACAAAATAACAATTAAAAACAAGTTCCCAATTCCCTTCATCGATGAAATGTTGGATGAACTACATGGCGCTAAATATTTCTCAAAATTTGACTTAATGTCAGCGTATTATCAAATCATAATAAGGTTGGAAGGCATACCAAAAACTGCATTCCGAACACATGAAGGTCACTACGAATTTAAAGTAATGCCTTTTGGGTTAACCAATGCACCAACAATGTCCCAAGCTACTATGAACGAGTTATTATGTCCATATCTAAGGAATTTCGTGTTAGTGTTCTTTGATGACATTTTAATTTACAATAAAACTTTGAAGGAGCACCTACAACATTTGGCGAAAGTTCTTACACTATTGGAAGAGCAACAATTCTATGCCAAGGATTCCAAATGCACCTTTGGGAAGGAAGAAATAGAATATCTCAGACACATAATATCCCATGAAGGAGTAAAAGTGGATCCTAATAAAATCAAGGCTATAATGGAATGGACCAAACCAATTAATATATCCAAGATAAGAGGGTTCTTATCTTAGGATTGATTGGATATTATCAAAGATTTATTAAAAACTATGCACATATAACCACACCCCTAACAAAAATTTTAAAGAAGAACTCAATTCAATGGAATGAGGAAGCGAGAAAGTGCTTTGAAGAATTGAAGGAAGTTATGTCTAATGCCCCGGTATTAGAAACTCCATATTTCTCTAAACCATTTATCATTGAGTGTGATGCTTTAGGTTTCCGTATAGGAGCAGTGTTAATGCAAGATGGTCATCTAATAGCTTTTGAGAGTAGGAAACTCAATAAACGAGAAAGTCTTAAATATACATACAACAAATAAAGGCTTTCTATTATGCATGCACTAGCCAAGTTGAGGCAATATCTTTTAGGAAGTAATTTTTCCATACGAACAAACCATAACAGTGTCCAGTACCTCCTCAGACAAAAAACACTTTCCAAAGAACAACAAAAGTGGATTGAAAAAATTGCTACCTTTGACATGGAAATATTACACAAAAAGGGAAAGGACAATATAGTGGCAAATGCCCTATCTAGAAAAGACAAATAACCAACACTACTTGAAGTTTCAGTTATTGTTGTCGAATGGATTAATGAGATTCGAAGTGAATATGCAAAAGATATAGAATCAAGCACTATAATAAATAACCTTCTACACAACTCAAAATGAGAATGGAATAATGACATTCTATGGTGCAAGGGAAGAATCTATCTGAATTCAAACTCCAACTTTAAAACCAAGATCCTCAAGGAATCACATGATTCACTGTTAGTCGAACATGTAGGATTCTTTAAAACTTACTATAATTCATGCCAGTCATTCTTTTGGAAGGGAATGAGTCATGATATTCATAAATATGTAAAAAAATGTGATAAATGTCAAAGGAATAAAAGTGAAAATATTATGACACCCGGACTACTTCATACCTTAAACATTCTAAATTAGAAATGGGAAGAAATACCAATGGATTTTATTAAAGGTTTACGTGTATGTGATGGTAAGGATAAGATTCTTGTAGTAGTCGATAAACTCACCAAGTATGCTCACTTTATTGCAATGAAGAAATCAGACTCAGCAAAACAAATCGTTGAGTTGTTTTGCAAAAATATTTACAAATTACACGGGTTTCATAAGGTCCTTGTGAGAGATAGAGATGTCAAATTTAAGGGTAATTTTTGGAAGGAATTAGTCAATCATATAGGGACCTACCTCAACATGAGTTTTTCTTACCATCCTCAAATGAATGGCCAAACAGAGGTTGTCAATAAATGTTTGGAAGCTTACCTACATTGTTACACCACAGACAAACAAAATAAGTGGGTTCAGTGGTTACATCTCATTGAATGATGGTACAATTCTACTTACCACACGTCAGCAAAAATGACTCAATTTCAAGCTCTATGTGGGTACGAACCTCCAAAATGGAAGGACTTGGATATCATCCAAACAAAACTACCAGATGTTAAAAACCAAGTAGAATAAACCCAAAAGGTCATCCAAACTCTAAAAGAAAATGTAAATAATGCAAGAAACTGTATGAAGCAGCAAGTTGACCAAAACATAACTGGGAGAGAATTTGAATTTCGAGAATGGGTATTTTTTAAGCTCCATCCATACAAACAGTTGTCCTTAAAACAAAAAGGAAAAAAAAAATGGCACCAAAGTTCTATGGACCATACCATATCAATAAAAATATTAGCCAAGTTGCATATAGTTTAAGCCTTACAGATAAAAGTCGTGTCCACACCGTCTTCCATATATCCTTCCTTAAAATGGAACTTGGTGACCATCAATCAGCACAAACATCGCTTCCATCCTTAGATGATGAAGGAAGGGCCATTTTAGAGCCAGAGGGTATCATATCCACCAGGGAAAAGAAGCTTTGATCTCATGTAATCAAGGATTACCTGATCAAGTGGAAGGACTTACCAGAAGAAGAAGCTTCTTGGGAGACTGAAGCATTTCATCAACAACATTCGTTGTTACGTATGCTTTGAGGACAAAGAATTTTTTTTGGGAGGAAGGTAATGTTATATAAAATTTAGTTATTTGTAATTATTAGTTAATAAGCAAAGGGCATGATCAGTAAGAGGCACCCAAGTCTATATTTAATCCAGGGCCTCTCACTCTATAATTCATCATTCAATAATTAATAAAATATATATAAATATGGATTTCTGAGTTTTCATGCTTCAGGGGCATCCACTTTTGAGAGTCCAGGAGAATCAATTCTCCCCAACCCTCCTAGTACATCTGGTAGTGTCAACTCTAGCACCAATATTCTTCCCCATTTAGAAGAACCTCTAGAGTCTCATATCACTTTATATAGGGATGGTCCACTTAATCATTCCCCCATCTTACATCAATAACCTAGTCCCTTAGACATTGTTATTGTTCAACCATCACGTCGTCAATGTGAGAGTCAGTTCATTATCTCTGAATCCACTCTTTGGTATAGTGACACCATGTATGTGAACCCACGATTCATTCCATTTGATTCATATAACTAGTGCCCAGTGAGATTGGTAATCCACCATTTCCTTTCTCGTACTGCACCAATGATACACTCTTCCCATGGGAAAACAA
This sequence comes from Pinus taeda, assembly GCA_000404065.3. Classification (NCBI taxonomy): domain Eukaryota; kingdom Viridiplantae; phylum Streptophyta; class Pinopsida; order Pinales; family Pinaceae; genus Pinus; species Pinus taeda. Next base: position 114,723 of record APFE030113979.1, on the reverse strand, counting down.
CCATAATTAAACAAATGACGAACCACATCATCAAAATGTGTTTAGAGTCTACTATTCTAAATACATTTGGCATGCCCATAACATGCTACATCCATTCTTACAAAATTGGGGGGCACATATGCCCCTACATCTCCTCAACATCCTCTTTAGGATCTCGTGCATGTTGGACTAGATGCTTGAATCCCTTATTTGAGTGCCTAGAACATAATGGCACTCAACAAACTCATCCAGCTAGGGGCATTGTTCCCACCTGATCAATCCCCTCGTTGTGGGGCAGTATCCCATGCTTGGGGGCATGATGCCCCCCCCTAGCCACCTTCTCACTTGATTAACATAATTCTCAGCCTGGACCCCAACGATCTAGGTATGGTTGATTATCCTCTCGTTCCTTGGATATTTTTTCCTATCAAAGTCTTCGGAAAGCCATATACACATAACATATCGTAGATAATTGATACCATATATTCAACTCTATGTGATGTGCAAGGATGATCCTAGACCTTCTCTAGTATTTCATTCCTATATTCATTTCTTACCTTGATTATTAACCAAGAACCATCCTTCCAAAAAGCATTAAGGCCATCCTTAGACAAGTAAGGTCACCTACCTTAAATTCATAGATCCAAATTCCGATGGTCAGTTTTTCTACAACGCGCTCACCAACCTTTAGGGACTTATCCACCTTTCCAAATTCTCCAATAATTCACTATGCAAATGAATTGGATTTGGGGACAAGAACCCCTTTTATAGGAAAAACCCTAGTTTTTCAATTGCCCATTGCGATCAAATTGTAGCTTGGTTTGATGAACCATCAACACCTTCGGAAATCTCTCACCAAGTTTTGTAATGGGTCTCTTTTTGTTTTTGGTAATTTGATAGTTCACCAAGAAGCCATTTTTTCCACAAGGTCTCACTTTGTCGCTTACTAAAATTAAATTTCTTCATATGAGTGCTTGTACCTTGGTACACTTTACCTTTGCACTGGTCGACACACATGTCGATTTTCATCATGAGTAACCATTTTTACTCATGTTTTTATGGTCCCCTTTGGGCTTCCCCCCATTTGGTAGTGTCATCAAGTCACCCTTGTTCAGAGCAACAGAGATGAGTCACCCTTATGGAGTTTGTTTTGAGTCCCCTTGAGTATTGTTACAATATATCATCCATTTTTGTCGCCTTCACCCCATTGTTCTCATATTTGGCCTCTAGCTACACTGCTTCATCTTTGAAAAGCCCCATGTCTAATTAATTGACCATCTCCTCTTGAATCGAGTCAGTCATTGTCAAGTCAACCATGAATATCATGCTCTAACAAGGGAAGTTTCCAGTCTGCCACTCATGTTGTTTCCTTCCATCATCATCCCTCATGTCAGTCCATTAGTCACTTTACTATGATCCCTCGTGCATTTTTTGAGGTTTCCTCATTGCTTTAACTTTGGTGGGCCCTCTTTTGTCAACTTTAGCACATTTATTCCAAAATTGTGGTCTAGAGGGTAGTGTACCTTGGTTCCATCCTTAATCTTTGTTTTGTGCCTTAGATCAAGAAAAGGTAATCACCATTTCCCTTTGACTTGGTTGTTTCTCACGTGCTTGATGACAACTCATTATTACACAATTGAGAATCATACACTTGATGGTCTCGTGATCCAGATGATTGTACCAGTGATTCCCAGGTGTGTAGATGTTCCAGACCTCATGAGGAAGTGGCCCTTCAGGTATCCCCCCACATGCCCAGATGTCCGCAGATGTTGATCTAGCCTTAGATGCAGTTACGCATATTTGATGGGTTTAGTTTCAGCCGCTTGCAATGCCCACACCATGCATGTCTCCTTCAAATTATCCATTGAGATCTTTAGAGCCCTTTCCAATTTAGCAAGGCTTCTTTGGTTGTGATCCCCCCTCACCATGTTAGCTTGAGGGTAATTGTGTCTCATGTACTCATATGTTGTTGTATTCACTCCCGGTCTCTATTTTTCCAAGCACATTATGTATATGGGATTCATTGTATTATTTTATGACCCATTGATGCCAGCATATTATGTATCATGTACTTTTTAGCTCAGTCCCACATCACTAGGATCACCACCATTTTGTGTACTCGGTTATCTCAGCGGGTATGGGTATGCCTCCCTTGCCTCATTTGAGATCATGTACTCCAAAATAAAAGGAGACTTATATCAATTTAGTAGGTCTTTCCCCCTCCATTTTCATCATTCCTTGCATTGCTTCAGTTGTATCTCTCTCTCTCTCTCTCTCTCTCTCTCTCTCTCTCTCTCTGAATCCCCTTTGGTGTCTTGTGAAAGTGTAACCTACAACATATTTCGATCATACGATTTTCTCCTAACACTCATACATTGGGGGGGAATCTATTATCACCTAAAAAATGATCACCTAGCCATTTATAACTAGGTGGATTGAAATACACCATGTATGATTAATTTTACCATGGTAAAATCAATTTCACCATAGGAAATAATTTAGTAAACCATTTTTATTAAATTATTTATGATTAAAATTTAAAAAAAAAAAACCCATGAGAATAATTGAATAAGTCATTATTTATTTAATTTTCTCTACGAATAATTATTAAATCATTGTTTGATAATTATTCCTTGTCACATTTGACTAAATCACCTCAGAATAATTAAATAAAACATTATTTATTTATTATTCCTTAATTCTATTTTTGTGAATAATTGTTAAATCATTACTTAATAATTATTTCAATTTTACACCATTCTTAATCCTTGCGAAATAATCAATAAATTGGTTTATTTGTTAATTATTTTTAAATAAAGATATTTTACCATTTTGAATATCTTTTCCCTCTCCAAAAAATATAATAGAGTATTCCTAATGGTTAGATCTTGATTTGGTCAATATTATTTTATTATTTTCCATTTTCAAGATCAACCCAATACTTTGTTATAAATAAGAGGGTTTTCCATTCATTCTTCCCCGTGATAATTATCATCATCACCATTCGTATTCTTCAATCTAAGCTCCCACTTGAGTTTTGTTCTTTGTTTTGGGTTTTTCACATATTGAGAGAGAGAATAGATTGTTGAAGCACAAGACATCAAAGGACCCATCCCACGGAGGGGGATTTTCATACCCATGTTGTAGATCTCCTTCACTAGGTGTTTTAATAAAAGATTATTCATTTAAAAAGTCTTCACCTATTGGGTTATTACATTGGATATTTCTTGTTGCTTTCTGTTTTGGATCATATACAATATTTTTGCTACAAGATTTTCTCTTCTTATTATTGCAAATCTAAAGCATAAGCAACCGCATATTGTTGTTAGGGTCACTTGTCACTAGTGACTTAAGTAAAGTATTTTTGGTACATCTTCCCGAAATATTTACACTAACATGCATTGAGCCAAGAGATGCAAAATTGAAGAACTTCCCTCTAGAAATTGAGGTGTACCTCTTAATGATGTAGCATTTCTCTGTGACGTTGGTGCATCGTTGAAATTGGTTGAAATTCTTGAATGCCTATGGTTCCTTTTACGAATTTATGCCATGCATCTATAAGCTAAATTCTTGAAGTTATCTATTTATGTATATGGAGTGCATGTTGTGTTTAATGTGTTGATAAATGGCTTTATTTATTGACAAGGGGTGTCTTTTTCTTGTGTGGAATGAGAAGTTGATTCTCATAATCATAGTTGTCAATTTCTATTGATTTCATGTACTCTTCGTAGGGTAAATGAATGAATTATTGTATGTATTCGTAATATGGTTTTATGTTTAATTTCTAGTCGAAGAGGCAGTATATTTATGAAATGCTAAAAGCTTGAAATTTGTATACTAGACCTCAGTGTAAATAGATGCACATATCTTCGTCTTCTTTGTTATGAAACTAACAGATCTAGCTTTCAAATCCTTATCTCAGAAGATATATATATATATATATATATATAGGTTGGGTTGAAGCCTCTCTAACCTTAGGAAGGATAGTGTGACTATGTAAGCGCACACATTATAAGCTCAAGAGGGATAGCTCTACAGAGCTTTAATACCATGCATATGGAAACGAGCGAGGGTTGAGCTTTAAGGCATGAAGTGCCCAACCCTCGAGTCACATTAGCCCAGGTGTGCAAAAGTTGTGACCAAACGTTGAGGATAGGGGCTCAAGTGTATGTGTACATTCACCGCAAGGGTTGGAATTTATTACCAGGGGCTAAAATGTAGACCCCCTGCCGAACCATAGGGCCATGAGCCATGACCAAGTGTGGAGGAGGAGATCTGATTTTTTGGATGTGAGGGAGCATCGACGTTGTACCCATAGCCCCGGTGGAATTACCCCAGAGGTTTCAAGCGAAGGCATGTGTGGACATCGTCGAGATTTATTTGTCGAGATGACACGGCACAGTAGGGTCGGTTGGCAGGGAAACCACTATTGATTCTCCATTGTTGATGGTAAACACACTCCCCACCATTAGATAGACCCAAAGTTTCTTTATATCGTGAAATTTGAATTTTATTGTGCAAAGGAGACCTAGGTGGGACCCATAGCCAATATGTCATGTCTCAGGCCATTGGCGACTGCTGAGTATGACACGTGTCAATTAGATTCAGGGGTTTTTCAAGGCGAAGTAGCCAGTTAATGGGTGACATGTGGCACTCACGAAGTGGAGCCACGCATAGGATGTGATGTCATCCTTACGATAAGGGTCGTTGATGTCACCCTGGTGCCTTGTCCTTAACGATTTCCTGTGGAGTTGAGTGCAATCCCATCGGGATTTAATCTCTAGGTTGAGATGGAAGTGGTGGGGCCCACCTGCATAATTGTAAGGGAGTGTATTACTTGAGGTAGATTAGAGGTGGTGACTGTCCAGGTGGAGTTTTCATGTAACCCCGGTAATTTGAACGCCTAGCAAGAGAATATGTCAAGACGATGTAGCATGGTGGAGCACAAAATTGTTGCAGTTGGTAATGGCATTTAGACGCATTGGAATAGGGGTCGACATAACCCCGAAATACCTTCCCCGGTAGTTTCTACAGGAGACATCATTGAAACCTACTGGGATTTTATTCCTGGGGTGACGTAGCCATAAAGAGGTTTGTGTCTGCTTATCCCTCGTTTACGTTGGACCTTACGAATAATATAGCATGGTATGAACAGGTCAAAAGTTGGGGTCATGTTGTCAAGTGGTGATGAGGTGGATATGACATGGGTATCCATGTGGATGCCATGTGGGGACCAAATGGGTAGCACATGGCAAATTAGGTGACATGGCACTATTTGATAGGCCAATCTTTGAATGGCCATATATTTTGATCCAGGATTTGGATTGAAGAAAAATTTATATCGTTGGAAAGGTCTCAAAGATTCAAACTGAGCGATGTCATATGTTTTAATTTTTAAGGTAAATGAGAAAGATCAAAAAATTTAGATCCCATTTCCATAATTGGACTTTTGAGGTCATGTTAGCATAGTAACTACCTCCTACTACCCTTGGTAGGGGTTAGGGATGGTAGGGGGTATTTTACAATACTAATGAGTATACGTGTTAATGAAAATGAGTAGAATATTATGACTTATTGTTGTGCATTTGAATTATGTGATGTATATGTAATTGCCACTTTTTGCTCTTTGTTACATTATTGCTCAACCCGTGAGCTCTAAAACTTGAAGACAAGGCCACATTAGCTCCATTACATTCCTCGCTACATCATAATGCTTTGAATAAATTATATTCATCGTTTCACAAAACTTTTACCCCATGTGATGTAAGAAAGATGAATACATGAATTATGTAGATAACCATATACAATAATAAAATGTTTAAAACCTGAACACAAGGCCACATTAGGTCCATTATATTCCTTGTTGCATCATAATGCTTTGAATGCATTGTATTCATCATTCCACAAAACTTTCATCCCATGTGACAGAAGAAAGATGGATATATGAATTATTTACTTAACCATATACAAGGTGTCAAGAGCCCTAGGAAAACATCTAGAGCTTGAAGATTTGTCTTCCAATTAATGGTTGTTTATTCTTATATTTAAACATTTCTTTGGTTTTTTTCCTCATATTTATTTCTTCATGTGTATTTTCTATATAATGTTTAATTGGAAACATCTAATTCTACCCCTTGAGATTTTGGTCCCTTCCTCCACTTGTTACTCTTAATGTTTTATGTAGTTGCTCAGTTTGTATTACCCTATGATAGGGAAAATCCAATATTTTATCATAGATCTATACAGTGCCAAGCAAATTAAATTTTACTTTTGATTCGTGCATAATTTGATATATTTTAGGTACATTAGTTTAGTTTCTAAGAGGTTCCCTTGTTTTATAGATTGTGTTAGATGCACATGCATATTGTAGGCATGCATCCACAATCCCTAGTTATATTTACCATTGTTTATATTCTTACATGCATGTTTTATTGTTAGATGAGGGCATATATCCCTAATATATTAGGGTGAACCATATATGGATGATATATTCTAACAAGAGAGCATAGGTCCTTAGGAGGTGTGTGTGATTTCTTGCTACAGTCTTATCCAATTGGGGGTGTACTATTTCTTGTACATATATCCATGCATGTGGGTACACTGCTTAAGGCTATTAGGGTTAGAGTTTGACCTTGTTAAGAGTGATCCCTTACATGAATTTAGATACATTGTAACCCTAGGTCTTCCTATTCTATAAACTAGATGAACGGAACAACACAATGTTTCTTAGCATATTTGAGCTTAGAGCCATAATAGTGTAATTCTTCTATCAAATTTCAATAGAAGCCAGACATAATATTGATAGCTCAGTTTTGATTACTTGTTGTTTGTAATTTCAAAAACATATGTTTCTAGATTAATATATTCATAAGTTTTTTTAATTGGAGGTTTTTAATTTCTAGCTAGTATTTAGGTTAATAAAAAACATTTTTATTAATTTGGAAAGTGTAGAATTTGCTTACCATGTTCTAAAAAGTAGCATGGTATTAGAAAACTCATTGAATTTTTTTAGGACTTCATGTATGTAGAGATAAGTTTCTTGTGTGAAAGAGTCTTTGGATAATTTCAATGGATTTGATTCCCTTAAGTGATTGAAGAGATCCAAAATTGTGAGAGGTTGTAGTGTGTGATGCTCTAATTGCTCAAGTGATTAGATTGGTCTATTTGAAAAAAAAAAGCTTAGTTGATTTGTTTGAGTTTAGTGTGTTTCAAGAGTTATAGGTATGATAAATGTTGATCTCAAAGAGTATGACCACATAGAGGGTGCCTTGAACTTCATATAATAGAAATAAACACTACAAATACCACTTGGGGAGGTTAACCTTTGGAGTTTTATGAAGATGAAAGTTACAACTCCTACTAATGTTTCTTTGTTGCTCAAGAATAATTAATAGCAAGCCAAGATGAAGAAAATCACTTTTTGTTGATAAAGGGCCACTTAATCCCTCACTTGGAAAGAATATAGCTAAAGATATGTATGTTGTCATTAGGGTGAAGATAGAGAATGAGGATTTGGTGCCCATTGCTTTAAATGGGTTCTTTGCCTCTTCAAATCCATTTGTTTGGCAAGTTTGTGCTCGTGAAAAGCTTCAAAAATTTTAGAATCTTCAAGATGTTTTCATTTAAGAGGAAACTAGATTCCAAAATATTTTGATTTGTGTGGAGAGTTAGAACATAACCCTCATCGAGAAAATCAGGAAAGTTGTAAGAAAGGAACATTGGGGAGGGGTCAAAAGGAAGATTTAGGTTCCTTGAGCCATAGAAGAAATATTTCAGTCAATAAAGTGCTTTAAGTGTCACAAACAAGACCATTATGCTTGTCAATGGCCTCATAAGAATGGGAAGAGCAAGTAGGAGAAGGAAATAGAAGTAATTTACAGGGAGTGAAGAAGCTCCAATAGTGGTTTCATCTAGGCTTAAATTGCATTCTCCATGGGTTTGTACCTCTCCACCCTACAACACTTATTGTGTGGGGTGGTTTCATGTGTATAATGGAGCACTAAAACATAACAAATACAAGGAATGTGATTTCAATCTTGGATTTAATTTTTAGACATTCTACAATGATTTGAAGTCTTTTGCATACCCATTAAAAATCCCTTTTTCTAATTGAAATCCTCATCAACTTCAAATAAAATGTTATTAACCATGAATTGACAACAAATCACTCCTTACAAGTAGTTGATGTATTGGTAATTAACCATGAGTAACATGATTACAAACTCGAATTATGCCAAGTTATAGCCAAGTGTTCTATATCATCTTTGGAGAGTTATATTTACCATAAAACTTAATAAAATCATGTTAGTAATTAACAATGAATGTGTAATTCATGATGTACAACAATAAATTCATATGCTAATCGCATTGAACTCTATCGAAGCCTACGAAATAACAAGTTAAGATATATGGGAAATATCTTAGCACCCAACGAGGAAACATTGCACCAACAAGTCAAAAAACATCCCTCTAAGCAAAACATTCATTTTGATTCTTACTTCATTGTTTCCAATTCCCTATGGTGGTATTCTCACCTCTCATGCATTTTTTGGTTTGTTGGGGCTTGATGAGACTTCCCAAGGTAAAACACATCACTGGATCACGTACTTCATTGATATATCTCCCTCATGAGTGTGCTTTGGTTTCCAGTTCATTTTTTACTTGTGATGGTGCCCAGCAAAGTGCCAAAGGGAAAATGCATCATTAGTTATTGTGTTCCACTATTGTAGATTTCCAACTAGTACATTTTAGCCTCCCATTTGTTATTTAGTTTATGTTGGATTTGGAAAATCCCTTAATGGAAAAATGCTTCACTTTCTTCTTTGGTTTCCTTCCTCAACTACACCACAAGAGAATTTTGGGTGCCCATGTGTTTTTTTAGCTTGTGACTTGGTCCAACAAATCTCGAAAGCAAAAATACATCACTTGATGCTCTCAACCAACATTGCAACATGTGTATCAATTTATTTTACTTCCTTATGTGTTTTCAACTCTTAACAGGGTTTAGTAGAGTCTCTAAGGATTAACACATTACTCGATTCTCCTAGCTATTAAAACAACTCTTTTACACGTGTATTTCCTCTTAAGTTGTTTTGAACTTCCAATGGGGAACATAGAGGTCAATCATGTAGTTGTGAAAACTAACAATAATTGTGGATTTTCTTTGAAGTGAAACATTGTGCTTAGAGAATATACGAAAAGTGTCTCCCTTCTCAAGAGGTATACTTCATCAACTAGATTCATCTCAAGATCCCTTGAATTTGATTTCTTCATTGGAGGTTGCTTACATGAAAATTCCTTTTTCTAAGCTTTTTCTAGTTACCATAACTAGTTTGCAAACCCACTAGATATTGGGTTACAAGTTGGATCCTCCACATTAATCTTAAACGTTTATGTTCACTTCCAAAACATTCAACTGTAGTCCTAATGATGCAATTTCATTTTGAGCAATCCACTCCATCTCTATGCATTTAAAATATTATGTCATGTCACACAAAAACCCCTTGCAAGCCTAGTGACTTCACCAAAATATAAGTTTTGCATGGGGTCGATCCATCCATTAATATATTTCTTGAGAATTCTCGAGCTTTATGCTTATCCCACATATAACTTTTTAAATTTCACTTATCAATTTGCAAGTGACCTTATATGTGTGAATTCAACTTACATTGCTTGGAATATTTTTGGAGAAAATGTAGCTACCTAGGTGTGCAATCAGTATTCTACTAATTTATAATCATTGGGGAAGTTGTTCAACAAATTGAATACTATATTTAACCTCTGGAAATCTTATTCCCTACTGAAATCATTTGTCTACAAATAGATTAATATAGCATGTAAGAAGAGGTTGCAAGTAAACAAAATAATATCTTATTGACAATGAATGCAATATGTATCTATTGTGATTATGATGGAATAAAGATGAATATATTAATATTTACTTAAACATATACTAAGTTTTAAGAAACCTAGCAAAAAATCTAAAGTTTGCAGAGTAGACAACAATTCAAGGTCTCCTCCAATTGATGGTTTTTTGTTCTTGTATTTAAACATTTCATTAGTCACTGCTTTCCAATGTTTATTTCTTAATTTTTTCTATATAATTTTTTATTGATGCCATATCTTGTGTCACCCCTTGTGATTTTGGTCCCTTCTTCTCCTTGCTACTATTACATTTTTACCTAGTTGCTCAATTAGTATTATCTTATAGTGGGGCACAACTAATAGTTTGTTGTAGATCTATGAAATATCGCGCAAATTCATTTTTCTTTGGGTTTTGTGCACAATTTTGACAATTTTTAGGCACACTAGTTTAACTTCAAGGAGGTCTCTTTTTATAGTTTGTGTTAGATGCACATTCTTGTTGTAGCCATGCATGCACCATCCTTCGAAGCTAAGTTATCTTCAATGTCACTTTTATTTTTGCATGCATGTTTTGTTATTTTATGAGGGTTCAGATCCTTCATCTAGTATGGTACATTACATGTGGATTATATATTCTAAGATGAGAGTGAATGTCCTTAGGTGGTGCACATACGAATGCATGTTCTGTTCTTCTCTAGTTGGAATACATTACTCATCATACATCTATCCATGTAGGGGGTTGCACTACTTGAGGTGATTATTTTTAGTATTTGGCCCTGTCAAATGGAGCACTCCCTTGCATGAGGTTAGGTGCGTTGTAACCCTAAGCCTTCTTATTCTATCAAGGAGATGAAGGGACCACCACTATGTTGTTTATTATAATTGAGTTTTGAGTTATAATAGTGTAGTTCTTCTTTGAAATTTCAATATAAGCCTAATGAAATAATGAGAGTTCAATTTTTTGTATTTTTTGTTCATATTTTCAGCCATATGTGTATGTAGATTAATGTATTCAAAATTTGTGTCTTTAATTCATGGTTTTTAGTTTTATCTACCTAGCATTTTTATTTTTTTAAGTGTAAAAACTTGTTAACCATGGTCTAAAAATTTGCATGGTATCATAGCTCATTCATTGAAATCTTCTAGAAATCTATGTATGGAGAGATCAATTGCTCTTAGAGGGACTTTTTGGAAAATTTCAATGGTTGTTATTCCCTTCAGTTATTGAATAGATCCTAACATATGAGAGGTTGTACGGTGTGATTACCTAAGTGTTCCAAGGATTGCAGTGGTGTATTTGATTTATTTTTCCCCATTGATTTGTTTAAATTTAGCATGTTCAAAGATTTACAAGTATGAGTAGACTCAGGCTCAAAGAGTGTGACCATCTAGAGGGCATCTATAACTTCACTTTGTGGAAATGCACAATAAATGCTAATGGAGGAGGTTATCTTTGGATTTCTGAGAAGATAAAGGTTGTAACACCCATTAATGTTGCACTATTGGTTAAGTATAATAAAAAGTATGCCAAGGTGAAGTGAATTATTTTGTATTCAATAAAGGACCACCTACTCCCTCACCTCCCCAAGATCACAACTATAGAGATGTATGGTTCCCTTATTATTCCAAATTAGAGTGAATATTAACTTCAATATGCTACTATATAACGAACTCATTGTGAAATGCATGAGTGATATAGACACAATGCCCATTTACCTTATGAAAATCACATAAATTTGAGATCAACTTGTCACTATCAAGGTGAAGGTAGAGAATGAGGAGTTAGTACCCATTTTTGTAGCTGTGTTATCCTCATCTTTGTTGAAGAAAGTGTAAGTAGGCTCAGTCTTCATAATGACATGTAATTATGACTTATGTAAAAAATGTAATAAAGAGAAAAAAATATTTATTGTATTCCTTGCATCATGGGTTTCATGAGAAAGAAGTGTTATTCATAGGTCAAAGACTTCTTCTTGGTGTCTTTAGAATTTTTCATAATGAATAAGAGTCATTGTAATATTTATAAATTCATGTTATACTTAGAAGAAGCCCTCCATGTTGGCCTTATGGGGACCTGACCCAGGTTCGGAGTTAATTAACCAAACAAATCCCTACACTATTGACCCTTTCGGCATCATCCCACAGAGTGCAAACTAAAGTCTCACCCAAAGTAGTATGGGGGGATGTTGGAACCAAGTTTCTGCACCCTTGAGATGTCTAAGGTGTCGATTTAGTCCAATTGTGCCTACCTTCGCGCAGGTCACTTTGTGCACTGTCCTAACCTTCAATACCCTCGCGATCTATTATAATCACCCTTCGTGCAGCCTCAATCAAGGCCTAATATTACTTTGTGCTGCTATGGTAGCATCCTGCGCTATTTCCCCAAATTATATTGTGTATCTTACTTATCTTCCTAAATATCTTAGTTAACTTCGCGTAAATAGATATTCTATCTTGCATTCACTTATTCAATACATTCATACGTATTCGCGCATCATATAAGAATTAAAAGTGCAATGTATATTCAATATAACAGATGCATAAAATAGTAAATAACTATGCAGAATGGATATGAAACTTCTCTTTATTAATTCTCCAACTATTACAGACTCGACTCACCCTACGCACTCAGCTGCAAGGGTCCGCACACTCAGTTGCAGATTACTAGGCCTCTGCGCACTTAGCTGCAGAGGTCTGCGCACTCAGCTGCATACTATTAGGCCTTTGTGCACTCAGTTGTAGAGCCTTCTCCTACTCTATGACCCAAAAATAGACTTTACACTTCAAATATTGTTGGTATTATGACTCAAATTTGGTGCTATGACATAGTTGTTGTCCTTGATGGAAACTCACTCAGATGACAGATCTCAGTTCAGGCTCACAGAATGAAGAAAGAGAGGTATATGCAGGTTCTCGTTGACCAAGCTATGTGTCCACGTGGGTTCGCAGACCAAAAGGCTCATATGCGTACACGCACTTTCATGAAAGAAAAAGCGCGTACATGATGAAAAACTTGGTTTTGGTCCATGGTATTTGGTGGATGGTATTTGGTCCATGGTATTTTTATCTATGGTATTGGTCCAAGGTATCTTATCCGACGTGTTGAACCCAGGCATTTGGTCCAAGGTATTGGTTCTAAGTGGTTTTGGACCATGGTATTAAGGCCTAAGATTATAAAAGGAGGAGAAGATCATTAGGAAAAGGCACTCATGAATTGAATATCTAATGAAGAACAAGATCTGGAATACATGTGATTGGGTTATGGTGCACAACTAGATTTGAATCAAGGATGAACCTGAGCGCATGATGAAGGATAAGTTCTATTGATGGGTCAAGATCTTAAGACTTGAAGAGAAGTATCTTTGTGTGGTTTTGATCTTTTATCTTAATAATTGGTGCATGTCGTAATCTGTAAATATGATGATCTGGGTATAACTGATGTCTAAATAATTTTAAAGGTTAAAGTCATCATTTATAGATCTGTACGCAAGTTCATTATAGCAAAGGCACATATACACGCTGGTTCGACATTTCAAAAGTGTGTATATGCAGGTTTTCCTTGATACAAGTGCATATGCACGCAGGTTCATCACATTGAAGTAGTGTACTCCTCATAAAAATATGCTTTAGCTACTTCTGATTGATGTTACATTGTTATGGGCTTTGGCTTAGGTTTTGGTTATTATTATTGGGTTCTGGTTACAGCATTCAAAGAAGTGATTGTTTGATGGATGGTGCAAAGGAGATTGGTTGATGCAGATATATTTGACATTTGATTGATGTTATTGATGGATCCAGTCTGAAAATTTATGATACGTGGTCCCTAGAAGAAAAGAGAAGGTTATAGCCTTCTGTAGGTCAATACCTATGTACTAGTACATCAACTAGTACAAGAGAAAGGGGGTTGTAGCTCCCTTCCAGGAGAAGCTGGAGAATGATAGAAGGTTGTAGCCTTCTTCGGGTAGAAGCATGTGTACTGGTATAAGACTGCACTAGTACAAAATATTGTAAAAAGAAGTTTCTTATTAAAAGAAAGATAGAGACGATTGCAGCAGATGGTTTTCACCCACATTGGGTTTCCACCTTATATCTTGTGTTCATGTGTGTGACTGTCTGTTTTGTTTTTACTACTCCTGGTTACTGTTTGTATGGTTCTGATTCACAAATTAAAGATCAACAGATGAATAATTAACTAAATAACAAGTTACAGGGTATACACTAGTTTCCTTATATGCAATTGCGTATACACACAAGTTTCATTAACTAAAGTAGCGTATATGAATCATAATATGGAAATGAAATATTATTGACTTGATAATACTAATTCGCCCCCCCTCTCAGTATTATTTCCAACAATTGGTATTAGAGCAGGTCCTTTAGAAGAAGCTTGATCGCTTGAAGGAAGATCTATCATCATGAGTAACTACGAAAGAGAGGCATCCATTAGACCATCGATCTTTGATGGGGGAGCAACTTCGTTTATTGGAAGGTAAGAACCACAGCCTATCTTCAATCTCTTGGAACAGATGTTTGGGAAATCGTGGAAGGAGGGTATACATTTCCATCAGCAATACCTACAGATATGGCAGGTAAGAAGTTGTATGAAACCAATGCCAAGGTCGTCAATACATTACTGGAGAGTTTGTCACAATCAGAATTTGTCAAGGTTATGCAGCTCAAAACCGCCACAGAATTATGGGACAAGATCATTCTAAGCTATGAAGGAGACGATCAGGTAAAACGTGCAAAACTACAATCTCTTAGAATTCAATACTAAACTCTCAAAATTCACAATGATGAAAGTATAGCTAATTACTTCCTACATATAGATGAGATTGTTAATCGCATGAAAAACTTGGGTGAAGAAATAAAAGAAGTTACTTTAGTTGAAAAGGTTTTAAGATCCTTGTCTACTAAGTTTGAATCAAAAGTTTCTACTATAGAAGAAAAGCAGGACCTTCATAGTCTTACTATGACACGGCTGCACGGAATCTTAACTGATTTCGAAATGAGAAAAGGAGACCCATCAGATATGAGAGAAGCCACATTCAAAGCTTCAGGAAGAGAAGAACTCAATTAATCAGGACATATTTCAGAAGGAGAGGAAGAAGAAAACTTTGTCAAGAACCTTCAACAAGGTTTTTGAAGATTCAAAGGTAAATTACCTTTCAAATGTTTTGCTTGTGGAAGAGTCGGTCATTATGCTGCCAAATGTCCTCACAAGGACAAGCTTGATAAAGGTAAGGAATAAAAAAAATGGAATAGAAAACAAAGTGTAAGTAAGAAGAGCTACTATATGCATGAAGATAGTGATGGTTTATCAATTAGTGATGAAGATGAAAATAGTAATGATTATAAACTTCTGATGGCTTTTGAAGATGAAGATTTGTTGGATGCTTTAGATGAAGATGGTCTTTATGAAGAAATATCTAAACTTGAAATTGGTTTAGAAGAAAAGAATATGATTATAGATACTCTGACATTCCAACTTGGTGAAAGGGAAAAACACAATGAAAAATTAGAATGTGAAATTGTGGGTCTAAGAAAGGATATTGAGAAAACAAAAGCTCTCAATCTTAGATTTGTTAAAGGATCATAGACCCTAACTGAAATTATCAAAGTGTAGTGTTCTCCTCTGATAAAGACAAGTCTGGGATATAGTGAAGAAGCACAAAAACCATCCACCTCTGCTAAAAGCTATCTTGATGCAGTAAAGAGTAGTGAACAGTTTGACAATCGTCAGCAAGGCATAAAGAAGATCACCAAGTAAATCGGGGTCAATCTACTTCAAGGACGGACAAAAGCTACAACCAACCTCAGGTAAATCATACTTAGTTTGCTTCAAGAATGAATGTCAATGGAAACTACAATCATCAAGTTAGTAGGTTCGATAATCGCAAGAATTTCTTTAATGGCCAATGTTTTTCATGTCATAACTTTGGACACAAAGCTGCTCAATGTGTTGCTTACAAGACCATCATGACTAGAGAAGCATGAAATCAAAAGAATGTGACAGGGACCATGAAAATGACCTACAATAACTTTTCGCTTCTTGAAAATGAAATAGAATGCTCTATCTGTAACAACTTAGGTCATGAAGATTCTAAATGCAGGAGTAAATTTCGGCAAAAGGAGCAAACTTCATTGGGTCCCAAAACTTGGAGAAACAAAGAACCGCAACCAGAAAGATGTGGTATAGCTTTATATGCAGAAGGACAAGAAAATCAATGGTATATCGACAGTGGATGCTCGAAACACATGACAGGTAATAAATAAAAACTTCAATCATATAATTCCTTAGAAAAGGAAAAAAAGGTCTCATTTGGAAATGACACTCCAGATATCATAAAAGGTAAAGGTTTTGTTCTCTTAAAAGAAAAGGTCAAATTAGGAATGTTATGTATGTTGATGGTCTAAAGCATAATATATTGAGTGTTAGTCAAATGTGTGATCAAGGAAATGAAGTGGTATTTCGATCAAATGGATGTGTTGTTCGTGAGCTTGATACAGGGGAAACAATGATCAAAGGAATAAGAACTCCAAATAACCTATACATACTCAAGGGAAGACAACAACAGTGCTACCTAAACAAAAAATGATGAACACTAGCTATGGCATAGAAGATTGGGGCATCTAAGCTTCTCTCAAATAAGAAAAGCATGCAGATACCAGGTTGTTCGTGATCTTCCTTATAACAGCATTCCAGAAAACACAATATGCAAATCATGTCAATTTGATAAGCAAACCAGAGCTCATTTCCCTGAGAAGGAAGGACCAACTAGTAAGCCTCTTGAACTTGTTCATACTGATTTATGTGGTCCATCAAGGAAAAAGTCACCTCGTGGAGAAGATTACTTTATATTGTTCATTGACGACTTTTCCAGAATGTGTTGGATAAGACTTCTCGAGCATAAAAATGAAGCATTTGAAAAATTCAAAGCCTTCAAAGCATTGGTGAAAATGAAACATATCACAAAATCAAATGCCTCGAGTTTGATCGAGGAAGGGAATTTACCTTAGATGAATTCTTCGACTTTTGTGAAGAACATGGAATAAAAAGAGAATTCTCTATCGCAAGTACTCCTCAGCAAAATGGAATGGTAGAAAGGATTAATAGAACTATTCAACAAATGGCTCGTGCCATGCTAGATGAGTCAGGAACTCCTGCAACCTTCTAGGGTGAAGCTGCATTTGTTGCTGTCACTATTCTCAACAAAACAAACGTTTAGGTAAATAGCACTCAAAATCCACATGAACTTTGGTATGGTAAGACTCCTACTGTGAAATACTTCAAAGTTTTTGGAAGAAAATGTTACATCAAAAGGACTGATGAAAAGCTTGGCAAGTTTGAACCTAGAGCAGATGAAGGCATTCTCCTTGGTTACTCTTCCTGAAGTAAAGGATATAAGTGTTATAATAAAATACTAGGGAAAATTGTTGAAAGTATTGATGTTGTGGTTGATGAAGCAGGCAAAAATCCAAAGTAGGGAAAAACCGAAGATTGTGAAGAAGATGAGGATTATCCTTCCACATCAAATTAGACTAATTCGGAAGAAGAAACCAATGAAGCACCAGAAGAACAGATAACGGTAGAAGAAAAGACTCCATCCAGGTATGTTCAGAAAAAACATCTAGACTCAAATTTTGGGACAGAAAGAGGCAGGGGTGCAGACAAGAAGAACTATTACAGAAGCTTCAAGCTATCTAGCATTGCTTTCCACCATCAAAACTCAAAATTTACATGAGGCATGCAAAGATGAATGTTGGGTCAAGGCCATGAATGAAGATCTTGAGAAAATTGAAAAGAATAATACTTGGGAATTAGTTCCTAGACCTCATGATAAGAAAATCATTGGAACCAAATGGATATTCAAAAACAAGCTAAATGAAAATGGAGAATTTATTAGAAACAAGGCTAGAATTGTTTGTAAAGGATATGCTCAACAAGAAGGTATAGATTTTGAAGAAACTTTTTCACTTGTTGCTAGACTTGAAGCCATAAGAATGTTCCTTGCTCTTTCTAGCTTTCAGAACTTCAAAGTATACCAAATGGATGTAAAATCTGCCTTTCTTAATGGAAACTTAGAAGAAGAAGTATATATTGAGAAACCAGATGGATTCATCCTTGGAAATGATCCAAAACTTGTATGCAAACTCAGAAAAGCTCTCTATGGTATAAAACAAGCTCCAAGGGCCTGGTATTACCGTCTCGACAAATACCTTCATCAACTAGGCTTTTCAAAAGGATCAACTGATAACAATTAATATACAAATATTGACAATGATAAATTGCTAATACTTGTTGTGTATGTTGATGATATTATTTTTGGTATTAATGAAGAAGCCATGAGTCAAAACTTTGCTTTGGTAATGCAGAAAGAATTTGAAATGTCCCTGCTTGGCGAGCTCACATATTTTCTTGGTTTACAAGTTCAACAAAATAAATATGGTATCTTTCTATCACAAACCAAGTACCTCAAGCAGATCTTGAAAAAATATGGCATGGAAGAATCTAAACTAGTATGTACCCCTATGGTAATAAGATGCAGTCTCAGCTCAAATGATGAATCAACAACATTACATCAACCAACCTACAGATCCATGGTTGGCAGTTTACTTTATCTAACAGGTACCCGACCAGACATCATGCATGCAGTGGGAATAGTTGGAAGATTCCATGCAAATCCAAAGGAATCACACCTTCAGGCAGTCAAAAGGATCTTCAAATATCTTCAAGGAAATCAGAATTTTGGTTTATCGTATCCTAGGGACAAAGATCTTACACTTCATGCATACACAGATGAAAATTGGACAAGAAGCATGGATGATAGAAAAAGCACTAATGGTGGTGCATTATATATGGGTTCCAGATTAGTGTCTTCATTCAGTGAGAAACAAAGTTCAATTGCATTATCTACAGCTGAAGCAGAATATGTGGCTGCTGCATCTTGCTGCACACAACTCCTTTGGATGATGCAAACATTACAAGACATTCAGATCACATATGCTCCACCCATCTCCATTCTATGTGATAATACAAGTGCAATCAGCATTTCAAAGAACTCAGTCATGCATTCCAAGACCAAGCACATACCTATCAAATATCATTTTCTACATGAACAAGTGCTTGAACAAAAATTCAAATTGGAGTATGTTCCCTCCAAAGAACAGGTTGTTGATATATTCACCAAACCATTGCCCAGAGAAACATTTGAATATCTCATACAGAAGTTGGGAGTAGTTGATGCATCATCTTGCTGTTGAAACTTATCTATTTCAGAGAAAAGCGGTTGTACGTGAGTTTCATGAAGCGTATCCGTGTACATACGTCGGTTGCTATGGATATAGTAGCATATGTGTTGGTTTGAAGAAAAATAGTGGGCCAAACTTAGGATGAAAAGAGTCTGATATAAGTCTGTCAGTGATCATCTGGCACAGGTTCAGGGGGAGCACATACTTCTAATAATGAATTGTTGGCATTATCTTAGAAGATATTAATACAAATTCATAAGTTGTTTTGATTCAGGTGGAACAGGTGCAGAGGGAGATCATGGTTGTTGGTCTGGATGCTGATTGACAAACGTTGCTGATGATAGTTGTTGATAACTATCATAGTCTTGTTTTAGATATTTCGTCTCTATGTCATGTATATCTTTTATTATCAATGTCATGAAACGACCTATTTTCCCCCACTATGCTATGGATGATGTAATGTTCTTGTTTTTTCATGTATAAACATTTGGTATATCCCCACTTGGTTGGGAGATGGATGTATGTAAGAGTATTTGGTGATAGGAAGGTCATTTATGATGTATAGAGTCATGTTCTTCTAGTAGAACATCTTTTTGCAGACCTTGCTTGTAGTCAGGGGGAGCATGGACAACACTCCTCAGCATATCAAAGAATTCAGCATGTACTCAGAGGGAGCATAACCCTTTTCCCTTGATGACAAAGGGGGAGAGTGACTTGGGGTTGCCATCAAGTCCAAAGGAGGAGATTGTTGGCATTATGACTCAGATTTGGTGCTATGACACAAGTGTTGTCCTTGATGGCAACTCACTCAGATGATAGATCTTAGTTCAGGCTCACAGAATGAAGAAAGAGAGGTATACGCAAGTTCCTGTTGACCAAGCCATGTGTACACGTGGGTTCGCAGACCAAAAGGCACATATGCGTACACAGGCACTTTCACGAAAGGAAAAGCACGTACATGATGGAAAAATTGGTTTTTGTCCATGGTATTTGGTCCATGGTATTGTGATCCATGGTATTGGTCCAAGGTATCTTTTCCGACGTGTTGACCCCAGGTATTTGGTCCAAGGTATTGGTTCTAAGTGGTTTTGGACCATGGTATTGAGTAAGGCCTAAGACTATAAAAGGAGGAGAAGATCATTAGGCAAAGGCACTCATGAATTGAATATATAATGAAGAGCAAGATCTAGAATACTTGTGATTGGGTTATGGTGCACAGCTGGATCTGAATCAAGGATGAACGTAAGCACGTGATGAAGGATAAGTTCTATTGATGGGTCAAGATCTTAAGGCTTGAAGTGAAGTATCTTTGTGTGGTTTTGATCTTTTATCTGAATAATTGGCGCATGTTGTAATCTGTAAATATGATGATCTGGGTATAACTGATGTATGAATAATTGTAAAGGTTAAAGTCATCATTTACAAATCTATACGCATGTTCATTATAGCAAAGGCACGTATACACGTTGGTTCGGCATTTCAAAGTGTGTATATGCAGGTTTGCCTTGATACAAGTGTGTATGCACATAGGTTCATCACATTGAAGTAGCGTACTCCTCATAAAAATATGATTTAGCTACTTCTGATTGTTGTTACATTGTTCTAGGTTCTGGCTTGGGTTCTGGCTTGGGTTCTGGTTACTGTTACTGTGTTCTGGTTACAGCATTCAGAGAAGTGATTGTTTGATTTAGTTTTTGGTTGGTGCCAAGGAGATTGGTTGATGCAGATATATTTGACATTTGATTGATGTTATTAATGGATCCAGTCTAAAAGTTTATGAAACGTGATCCCTGGAAGAAAAGAGAAGGTTGTAGCCTTCTGTAGGTCAGCACCTACTTACTAGTACATCAACTAGTACAAGAGCAAGGGGGTTGTAGCTCCCTTCCAGGAGAAGCTGGAGGACGAGAGAAGGTTGTAGCCTTATGCAGGTAGAAGCCTACATACTGGTATAAGACTGCACCAGTACAAAATATT
This sequence comes from Pinus taeda, assembly GCA_000404065.3. Lineage (NCBI taxonomy): Eukaryota > Viridiplantae > Streptophyta > Pinopsida > Pinales > Pinaceae > Pinus > Pinus taeda. Next base: position 93,654 of record APFE030113979.1, on the reverse strand, counting down.
GTAAAAATAAGTTTCTTATTAAAATAAAGATAGAGACGATTGCAACAGGTGGTTTACAGCCACATTGGGTTTCCACCTTATATCTTGTGTTCATGTGTGTGACTGTCTGTTTTGTTTTTACTGCTCCTGGTTACTGTTTATATGGTTTTGATGCACAAATTAAAGATCAACAGATGAATAATTAACTAAATTACAAGTTTACAAGGTATATGCTAGTTTCCTTATATGCAGTTGCGTATACATGCAAGTTTCATTAATTGAAGTAGCGTATATGAATCAGAATATGGAAATGAAATATTACTGACTTGATAATACTGATTCACCCCCCCTCTCAGTATTATTTCCAACAAATACAACTCAACTCTCCATCCTTATCATTATTATTCCTTCTCTATTAGCTACTTAGAGCCTCTCTCTATTTATACAATTCCATGGTCCGTGGACCATGGGTAGATCTCTACAGTCGACATTATATTACAAGATTGAGGGTGGACAACCCTATGACTCTTTTACAAACTACGTGCTCTGCACCCACAAAATGCAGAGTCTTTACATCGGGGTTGTTGTTCCTTAAGAAACCAATTTCCTGGCTGTAAAAAATTGTGCTTAAGACATTAATAAATATTATTTACTGTCACTTAGATGTATGTTGTGTTCTCAAATGAACGACCTGGAGACTTGGTTTTTTACTCTTAATACATGTATGACCAGAACATCTCAGAATGCTATTTGTTGCTAGATACAAAATGATGAATGAAGAAAGCTTCAAGGAAAAGTTAAAGATAATATGTTGATCATTCACAGAAACTATTATCCATCACTTAGAAGAACTACAAAAATGAGAATTGAATCATATACAATATGTTTCTTAACACAAAAACTACTATCTGTGACCCTTGGAGAAGTTAAATATAATAAGCTGGCCTTTCACAAAAACTATTATCTATAACTTAGAAAGGAAGGTGGAAACTTCAAGTATAGGAGCACTCTTTTAAGGAATTTTAATTTTATCTACATAAGAAAATAAAGACCTGTAGCTTTATTACTACACTTTAAAGAAGAAAACATAAGATGACACATAATAGAGAGGGTTACAAAATTATACCCAACAATTCATGGAAACTTTTGATTCTTTCATTAATCAACAATTATATCAGGAATATAGTGGCCTAGTCTTTGGGTTCTCCAAAGTTCGAACAACCAACCCTTTCTCTATAAATTTTCCTCTTCTTATACATTATGAAACAATTGTTGATCTCTAAAACTGTAAAACTACTAAAATTGTTTCTCTAACTATCTGAATTAAAAACTATTACAGGATTTTACAGAGGGTAAAAGACACCTCAACGAACATGAAATAACAAGGACATAACTAAATTTGGAAGATGATGATAACTGTTGGCTTGCTTTGTTAATCTGTTGTCGAGTTCCTTTGCAAACGCTTTAATAATAATTAATCTTCTTTTACCATAATTAACTGCATTAAAATTTGACTTGTGCGAAGATTCGGGCTTGCATATATATCGAGTGCGCTTATATTGGCCAAAGCATAAAGAAAATATGCCCATCTGTCATTTCTTTGGACTCGTCTTTAACATTGATTTTTCCCTTTTCCAAGCAAATTTAACACAAACCTTTGGTAACTGTGGAACTGAAAAAGTATTAACTCTGCTTCATAAATCCATCGGATCCACCTTTTCAACGCTTGATTGACTCCCAACGCAAATCACAATCAGCCCCTTTCCAGTGGTGCATTAACATAATGTTGGACTTACGCATAATACCGTCATATCTATGCTTTTCTATTATATACCTTTAATAATGAAAATATACCATAAAGCATGCTTTTTCCGCTTCTAACACGGGCTTTGCACAACTATCGAGGCATACTCTTCCGCTAATATATCCCCACCATAGATCTGCGCTTCTCATGTCGGACGGCCTATAAAGATTTCGAGTGGGACATAAGCCCGGAGAATACCCGCCCGAAATGGGCGATTTTCTCTCTCCACCCAGTTGCTGCATGTCGAATGATAAGTGGGATCGGGTGAGTTCCATTAAAAACCATTTACTATTTTTTCTCCGCCTAAAAACCGGCCTTATAACTTGAAATATGCCTTTTAATATGCCTTGCGAACCTGCCAGGGCTTTTAGTTATAATATATATATGCTTTGAGTCCGACCTTTCTATTATAACCCTTTATAATAGAAATGCATATAAAACTACGTAAACAAAATATATATGAAGGGTTTTTGATATATCAAAAAACCTTTACAATCCGTGATAAGACAGACGCGTTGAATTATAAAATATAGCATATAAGCTATTGGGTCTGGAATCCCCATCACTCATCGCAATCGACGCTTTCCATATATAGATATATAATATGCTATGCGATATGACAGACCCTCCAAAATTATAAAACATAATATATATGCTTTCGGGTCCATCCCGCAATTGCAAATCGCAATCGATATAAGTCATAAACGTTGTGTGATAATCACGAACCCGAAAGAGTTATAAATCATGGCATAATCAATATCAGGTCTGACCTATCGTTATTGCGGACCTGCCGAACTTTTAAACACAATGTATATATTTCAGGTCTGGCTATATATGTTTTAACACTTGTTTCCTTTGTAAATTCGATATATTTCTTTATTTGCTTCTCGTTTCAATATGCAGTTATATATATATATGGTCTAGTTCTATATAACCATTTATATCTTATTATTTTACATTTCTTCCTTTAGTGATGCCAATATATAATAAAATAAATATTTCATTTATTTTCGACTTTTCGGGAAGGGTAAAGAATATAAAGGAGTTTTATTGATTTTGAACTCCTGATAGTGATATAACTGATAAATAAACCTCAAGCACAACATAAGCTACAACAGGGGTTACAACTTTTGACCAAAATCTGGTCTCTAAGCCCCAAAACTTCCCTTGGGGGATCCCACGCCCAACAGGCCCCCAACACAAACATCGTGACTCGCCCTCGAGTCACTCTGTCGGTGCGGAGATCTTTGTACGAAGACCTCTGAACTCTTCCTGGATCACTGCAATATAGACAACACACTGAGTGGCTACCTGTTGCACTTCCTAGATGAGCTATTTAGAGACCATTGTAGTTTAACTTCCTCCCTGAACCTATTCCTATGTTCCTTTCATCTGCTCGAGCTTTTCTTATATAGAGGTGGTAATGACGTACTCCTCATCAATCCATGGTTGTAAGCATGCCTTCAAAATTGTTTCCTTATGTCCAGCAGCGTCCACCTGCTCCTTGAGCTCTTTTTCCCACTACATCCATGCCAGCCTCTGTGTAAGGGCAACTGTCTGTGTGGTCCCTTTTACTTCATCATATTTCTATTGTAGCTCACGTGCCTCTGTTTCTAGGCGTTGTATGTTTGGGTCCTCCTGCAGAGTGGTGAGAACCTCGAACAACTTTGTGCAATCTTTCACTGCACTCTTGACCTTCTCTATTGTTGTTGTAAGAGTGTTGGTGCGTTGTTCCTTGACTTCTGGTGGATTTGAAGGTTGTGCCTTCAATTTCAATTCGGCTATCTGGAGGTTCAGTTCCAGCTGAACCTTGGCCATCTCTTCCTTTGCCTTGCGCACCCCTGTTGCTAGTTTCTAGATGCGCACCTCCACTGGTTCCTTTGCTTGGATGGCCAGTGCCAGGACCATCTGGTAGGCTTCCTCGACCACCTACACTAGATGTCGGTTTTGTGCCACTACCTCATCGATTTGCAGGCTAAACTATTCAATGTTGATGCACTGCTGGCTCATGACCTGGAGCACGCGACCCCCCTTGGCTCGTAGTTATGTAGTAACTTCGTCTTGAAAAACGTAGAGCATCTCCCGAGAGAGCGCAACCATATTTATCTCGACCCCCTTCAACCCACTGACCATAGGCCTGTCGGCCTCCATTTCTATAACGAGTGCTCCCTCTCACAGCACTATAGTGTTGGTAATTCTGGCACACAGCATTTCCTCAGCCACAGCTATGCCTAGTGCGAGGTTGATTGACACAGTGCCATATTATGGAGTGTGCACCTACAACTCCTGTATCTGCACTCTGAGAGCCCCCAACACCATCTAGTTTTCCTCTGCGATTGTTGGAGTGTCTCTATGGTGATTTCCTTCACTGTCTCCCCAATGTCATCTAGATCCCCCTCAGTGAGGGTGATCGGGTTGAAAGAAGTTTTCGAAGCCTTCAACTTCTTCCACGGCCCTACTTGCTCTCTTGGACATTGTCGTTTCAGCTGTGTGGATGGTATATGGGCATCCGCGCCACCTTGCTCTATATATGTTTCTTGTTCGAGCGAAGGTGACTTCTAGCCTTCACACTCCTCCTCTGCTTCCTTCTGCTACTCTTCCTTTACCTTCGCAACGTCGCGCGCCTCCTGGGCCTTGGCTACTGCTGCTTCGTTCCTTCGCTTCTCTGCCAACTGCGCCATCAGTAGTTTTGCCTCATCCTTTTTCCTCTGCACAACGAAATTTTCTACTTCCACCATGGAGCTGGTTGGAGCACGCCACTCCAGCAGCCATGACTCAAGGACGGTGAATATGACATCATCCTTCACCAGATAAGGGAGCTTGTGCCATGTCTTCACAAGGTCCTTCCTCGCCCTGATGTACACGTGGTGCAAAATGACTTGAACTCTGCGAAGCTCTGCAGACTGTTATAGACCGTGGGTGATAACCACGTCTTGTGATTAATCCCCATTCTGATGTTCATCTCCATGAACACCTAGAATATCTTATTGTCCCTGATTCTCTGCACATCTCTATTTTCCCACAGTGAAGCGTACTTCGCTACCTCCAGAAGGTCCTGTGCAATCATCGGGAATTGGCTGTCCTTGGGAAATTCCCATGCCACCAGCACAATGAAAAATAGAAACCATGCATAATGAAAAGTATTCCCCTCCTCCTGTGCCTCATGGCAGTTCTCAATGAATTATCTACACAAGTAGTCTGCCCAGTTAAATTGGACCCCTTCTACGCATTACGCGGCAAGTGCAACCACCAGCGCAGACACCTCATCCACATAGCACTTCCGCATAACCTTTCTAGCCAATATCTGCATGGTGACTTTGACTGCAGCATTGTTGATGCTGGAAATCACGTATCCTCTCTTCTTCTTCTCCAGCTTGAACTTCTTCTTCATGGCCTTCGTGATGGCCAAATCATCACTTTTACCCTCTGAGATGTTCGTTGGGTCCTCCCCTTTGCAAGGGAGCTGAGTAATTTTGTGAATTAAGTGGTCCATGATGGCGATGGGCTCCTCCAACCACAAGCACCCATCATGCACCAAGCATAGCAGCTGCCTAATGACGAAAATAGTCACTGGGGTGCGATGGTAATGCGGCACCCAAAGCAGGTTTAACAGTCCTGCCTTTTCTACACCTCTCAGCCACTTACATGGCTCCAACTATATAACTCCCATTGGTGCAACTTTCTTCTGGCACATGAGCTATGTGGTTCCAAAATGTGGGAACTCCTCATGTTCCGCGAGATCCCAGTCTTCAAATTTTAGCACATGCACTCACCCCAAGTGCGCTCCTTCAAAAATGATGTTGTCACAGAGTAGCGGAGTTTGTAGAGAGATTTTTCTCTCATCTATGTCTTTGGGCACCCTTTCTTTTCCCTTTCGCGGAGGAACATATGCAGGCAGCTCAGTCAAAGGGTCTGCACCCTGGGTTTCTACCTCCATCTCTACATCCTCCTATTCTACTAGGATTGCTTCAAAGTCTTCCTCCTCAGTGGCTTCCAAATTGATCACCTTCCCCTTTTCTTCCATGGCAAGCCTAGTCCTAAACAGATTCCTAGGGGACACATGCACCAGTACCATAGGCTGCTTGTCTTTCTTGGGTCTCGGCGTGCACAGTGATTTAGGGATTTCTATGACTATCCCGGCACTTTCTGTGGCTTCTCCTACCATCATGTATTGTGTGGCCTTCTCAATGGTCATTGCTCTGATATCCATGGCTTCCTTAGGCGTGGCCATAGTGGTATTCCACAATTATCTCAATGGTTTGGGTAAGTTCTCAAACAACGAATTTGCCTTCAACAGATCGAACAAGTCTGGGTTCATGAATGTCTGGGCGCGTAACATCACAATTCTCAAACTGCCAAGTGTTGTTTTTTGGACAACCCTTTGCAATTTATAGCGCCTTTTGAATTTGAATTCGATCGTTCCCCCCACATTCGGTCCATTAATGCTCACTTGGTGGCATATTTTCAAGAATTTGGCCCATAAAGTTTGCCTTAGTTTCCTGCCGCCTACTCCATTTAGTCTCAAACTAAGAATCACATCATGAATAGTGATTGTAACGGTCACTTTCTAGCTAACCCGTGCAGCAGCGCAACTACCCTCGTGTTGTCCCGAACCCTGTGACACTTTTCTACTGCGTGTAGTCTTGACATCACTCATCTCTCAGGCAGAGTATTTTATAGTCCCACACCTCCTTTGAGTTTCCTGGAGTGCTAAGACTGTGCTTCCGTCAACTAGTCAGATAGTTGGGCCACCTGTGTATGCCTTCAAATGACTGCCATTGACTTTTCCTGGAAAGAGTTCTCCATTTAACTTTACCAATTGCATCACGCCACCATATGTGATCTCCTTAATAACATATGGTGCCAGCCAATGCATTCTGAGATTCTCTAGGAATTTATCGAATTTACTATCATACAACAACACCAAATCATTTTCCTTGAAGGGGCGCAACTTAATATGACAATAGTGCCAAGCATTTTCACGTAGCTTTAGGACCTGCTGGTGAAATCCAGCCAAAAATCGTTCTTCCTCGAGCTCCTCCAACTGCGCGAGCCTCTCCTCCAGGGCTCCATGATCCGTCATACCTATGAGCACTGCTATGTGCAGACTAGGCACAATGTATTCCATAAGCATTACAACTTCCACTCCATAGACAAGCCGAAATGGTGCCTGTCCCGTCAGTTTCCTGCATTTCGTCCTATAAGCCCATAATACTGTGGGTACACGCAGGTCCCAATCACTTCTCTACATGTTACATACTTTGGTCAGCACGGTCTCTAGTACTTTGTTGAACGCTTCTATTGTCTCGTTAGCCTGCGGGTGATATGGTGTGTTTTTCTGATGATACACCTGAAATTCTTCTATCAGCCCGTTGATCGTCTCGTTCAGGAAATGTGTACTGTGATCGCTCATCAAGATCTTCAGACATCTAAATTGTGTCAATATGTGTTCAAATAGAAACTTCACGGCCATCGCAGCCATGTAATCCTTTAATGGATGCACTTATGCCCAACGAGTCAAGTACTCTGTCGCAGTGATAATATATCTCGTGCATGTCTTTCCTTGAGGTTTGATAGGTCCTACAAAGTCAATTGCCCACTTTTCAAAGGCTTGCAATGTCATTTGCAGCTTCAAAGGAGTATCGTCCCTCCATAATGGTTTACCTATTCTTTGACATACATCAAAATCCCTACCATGTGCTTTTGAATCCTGATGAAGGATCAGCCACCACAACCCTCCACGGAGAATATTCTATGTAGTCGCTCTCCCTGCATAATGTCCTCCTGCAGCGCCCCCATGAGCATCCGTGAGGATATTTCTTAGTTCAAATTTAGGTACATACCTTCGTAGTATCTCATCATTCCCCATTTTGTATAGATGCCCTATAATGACAGAGAAATCTGCCACCCGCACCACTAGTTCCTTCTTCTACTAGAAAGAGTACCCTTTCAACGCTATTCCAGTCGTGAGAAAGTGAATTATATCTTCAAAATGTCCATCTTCTACATGCACAGCAAAGAGTTGCACGTCAGGTAATCCTTCCTCCAGACTAGTAGGTTCCTCTCCTGTCTCAATGTGTGATAGGTGATCCGGTCCCACGTTCAATCATATAGGCTTCACAACAACTTCAAAATCATATTCTTGGAACAATAAAATCCATCTGCATATGCGCCCCCACCGACACAGGCTTATTGACCAATTACTTCAGTACGGAATGATCTGTATACATCTTAAAGTGACCTCCTAGCAAGTAGTGTCGATACTTTTGGAGCACATATACCATAGCCAGTCCCTTGCGTTCAGTGGTGGAATAGTTCTTTTCTGCTTTAGATAATTTGTGACTCGCAAACGCGATAGGGTGATCCAAGCCTTCTCCACCATCCTATGTTAGTACTTCCCCCAACGTTATACTCGACGCGTCAACATGGACATGAAACTCTTTCTTCCAATTCGGGAAGACCAGAATCAGCACAGTAACCATCTTTTCTTTCAATACATCCAGGTTTTTCTCACATTCATCGTTCCAGCAGAACGTGACATCCTTTTTCAATAGCTTTTCCATCGAAGCGGTGATTTGGGCATAGCTTTTCATGAACTTCTTGTAGTACCTCGTATGCCCCAGAGTAGTGCGCAGCTGTTTCACACTCTGTAGTGCTTCCAAATTCAAAATCACCGTGATTTTCGTAGGGTCTACCATCATCCATTGTCTACAAACCACATGCCCCAGAAGGTTCCCAAAAGGAATGAGAAATGTACACTTCTTGAGGTTGAGCACGATTTGGTATCTTCGACATGTATCCAGCATCAAGCACAAGTTCGCTACATGGCACCTAACCAACCCCAATACAGTCTAGTCATCAAAATAGACCTCCAAGAACTTATGAATATATTCACTGAATGTCGCAACAACTACACGTGAAAGGATAGCAAGGGCATTCTTTAGTCCAAATGGCATGACAGTATATTGAAAGAAAGCCCACTCAGTCGCAAAGGTTGCCTTTCTCCTATCCTACGGTGCGATTTTTATCTGGTGGTACCCTAAGAACCCATCAGTGAAAGAATATGCTTCCTGACCGCCTACATTGTCCAACACCTCATCTGTGAATAGAGTTGGAAATGGATCATGTACACACGCATCGTTCAACTTTCTAAGATCCACGCATATTCTTATTTCTTCCAACTGCTTCTTCTCTTATAGCACCATCAGGCTTACCTAATCAGATTCCTCCACAGGTTCAATGATTCCTGCTACGAGCATCTCATCTAATTCTACGTGGACCTTCTCCTTGTATTTTGGATTTAAACGATACAGACTCTACTTGACTAGCTTCGTGTTGGGTTTTAACGCGATCTTCATTACCCCTAAATCTCTTATAATTCCCTTCAAATCCATAAACTTGGTCAAGAATAAGCCCTGAAATTTGTGGAGTAATTTAGTGACCTTATCCACTGTCAGATCATCCCAATAGTCTCCAATCTTCACAATTTTAGGTTCCGCCTCCATACCAATATTCACCTACTTAGTCTTCACCATCATGGTTTTGTCAAGGTTCTTAATTTGTGGTCCTTGAACCTCGCAGTGGCCTTCCATCTTTGGAATGTTAATTTTCTACGGACCTTCATCTTCTTCTCCAACAGTTACATTATAACATTCCAACACACAAATCAGCTGAGTAGCCCATTCAGGTTGAATCAATTCTATCAGCTCCTCTGGTATCCTAAAGATGGATGCTTTTACCTTTTGTAGCACTTCATCAATATTGTCCCACTCATCCTCAAAACTGAAGGTCATCACGAACCATTCGTGCAAAACATCCCATTCACATGTCCCATGGTGGAGCTCTATTTCTATATACCAGTTCATTGGTATAACACCCAAGATATGACAGAACAAGTGTACCCACTCAAGTTGTGGCTTTTCCCCATAGGCCTGCGTCCATTTGGCCAGTTGCATACGCGGATCATCCTATCCATTGTACTTATCTATCAGTCACACTCTAGGCTTCCCAAATTGTAAGTGCATCATTCCCCCTACATTCGCGTCAGTCATCAAAGCTCCCTTTTTGCATACCCCACCACCTCGCAGGCGTAGCACACAGTACCCAGTATAAGGCTTGGAAGCGATGCTTTTCTGGAAACTCCCTTTCAAATTTATTCAAGAAGGTATCTACCTCAATTAGGGCATCATAAGTAGGTAGTTCTCTTACTTCTGTCGATACGCAGCACAACGACCTTGTCATCATAATACAATTTAGTGTAGTTACCTCATGTAACTAACTCTAGCATCACTTTGTTTCCTCATCTGAATCTGAAGTATAGGAGCTTTCTTACTCCCACGCAATCTACCCATCCGTGGTGGGATTCACCTAGTCCTAGTTTCGCGTTGTTATATTATAGATGTAGTCCAAATCATCATCACTTTCATAGTCGCGCACCGGCTCCATATAGCGCGATCCTTTAGTAGGGTCCAAAGGTATAATAACGCATAGTGACTCTTTTCAAAAATCATTTTTTTCTTTTTCAGATTAATCACCACGTTCATTTCAATGGCCCAATCAATTCCTAAGAGCACGGGGTAGGGATTGTTGTCATCGACAATCTCTATCACTTCAAAGTCTGCAAGCAAGATCACTCCCTCAATATCCATAGTGATTCCCTGCAATTGCCCCATGGGTATTATTTTATGTTGGTTTTCCATTTGCAATTGAATAGGAGACCACTACAGCATAGGCCTCCCCATTCGCTCCCATGTTTGTTTTGATAGGACATTTGCATCCGATCCTAAATCTAGGATAACTTGATCCATCTCATATTCTCTGATTTGTGTGTTAGTCTCATTTATCTTCTCGTTCTTGTCTTGTGTTTTCAGATATTCTTGACTACGTGTGGTTCTCCTAGTGCGGTCCCAATGCATTTGTTAATGAGTTCCTGTAACCCTTTTACCACCTTATTTAGCGCAGTAGCTTCATACATGTCTCCAAGAAAATTGTGAGCATAGACGGGTCCATCTCTTGTTCCAGTTTATCTTTGCTTGCTGAAGTGGAGGCCTCGGCGAAGCTCTTCTTAGCTTCCATGAAAGTTTCCCAGGTGCGCTCCAAATCAAACTCTGCTTCTTTCACTAGAGCTTTGCAAACCCAAGTACTATCTTCTGTTTGTTTGCCTTTGTCATCTCCCATCATGATTCCACTTTGGAGCACAATGTTTACATTCGGATCTTCCTCACTTAGCTCATACCTCATCATCTGCAGGTTCTGAGTCGAGGGAGGCAATAGCGCTCCTTTGTCAGGTATCCTAGCTATCAATGTAGGACAATCTTCAAGCTCGTGATCAAACAAGTTGCAATACAAACATGAAGAGCACATTGGATTCATGCAATCATGGGCATAATGTCCTGGCTCTCCGCAATTGTATCATATCAACTATCTGTGACCTCTTCTAGGTCCTCCTCCACCTCGACCTCGTCTGCACCCCTGAAATCTTGTTCGCGCCATTCCTGCATTCTGGTCTAGGGGCAACGTTTCGGCCTGAACTCTGTAGGTAGGAGTCTTGTCCATCATTAACTCATAGCTTCTACAAGTGCGCTCATCGTGTCCCACTGACCTACAAAAGTTGCATAACAACTGTTGCAAATTTTGCGTGTACTTTTGTAACAAGTGAAAATTGTTCATGGCATGTTTTCCAGCAATTTAACAGATCGTGCACCACAAAGCAAGTGTTGCGCTAGGTCCTACTTGCGCTTCTGGTCTTAAGGGCATTGGCCCTCCTCCTATAAGATAATTTGCGAAAATCGAGCAGTGGTCCTTGTCATGTCCCTGACCCTTGCATTTTACGCACCATACCTCTTCACACACTTCTGGTCGAGTTGTCCTGTCATGTTTCAGACTCTGCATCTCAAGGCATAAATTCTTCAGTTGCGCGTGGATCTGTTGAACTCCTAAGTTGGGATCCTACATTAGGGTCTCATGCAGCCTCATCGTGATCTCTAAGGCCTCTACCTGAGTCGTTAATTTCTGTTGTGATAGCGCACTCCTCAGATGTGGCATTGGCAAAGCTATAAACCATTTTTGATGTTGTCCATCCGTCATATTCATATTAGCTTCATGAATTGTACATTTCAACCTCTGACCCATCTCCTAAAGAGTCTCTCCTAGTAGCATTGTGATCTCTTTGAATCCAATGATCGACTGTGCTTCAGACTCTGGCCTACTAAATTCTCTATTTAGTGCTGCTTTGATATCCATAATTGCCACATTTGGATTATCATTGGAGTGCTTAATATGCCAGGTCAGCATGCAGTCCTGTAGGGCGTTAACCAGTGTCGCTTTCTTTATATTTTCATCTATAACTCCTTGTGATTCCCATACAGCCCCTACCACGAACCAAAATTGGTCTGGATCCTCATTTCCCATGCCCTTGAACACAGGAAACTTCATTGTGCTTGCCACATTGAATCACAGTGGTGGCGTAAGTGGTACAGGTGAAGATGGAGGTGATGTTGGAAAAGCTGGTGGTGGTGGGGGTGGGGGTGGTATTTGCGGAATTCTTTGCCTTATCAAATGGATCGCACTTCACAGCGAGACCTTCACGAGCTCTTCCTCGTCTCCTCGCGGAGGTGAAATCAAGGGGCTAGTTTTGGGTCCCTTACTTCCTTCATTCTTATAAGCTTTTCCACTTCACATAGCCCTAAACATCAAGGTAACTGCATTACCCTCTTTTCACACAATAGCATTTTAATCCAAGTATGCAATTACTTTATGTACTTACCTCGTGGTCCTTTGAGAAAGCATCGCTCTGCCTCATTGTAGCTAACTGAGGTGTCAACCGCGAACTCAGTAATGAATCCTCCTATAATCTGATCGAGCCAATGATCAACAGTGCACACGATCTTATTGTCCGATGCTTCCAACGTTCGCACTAACTCTGGGGTAAACACAATAGGATTATCGAGTTTCCACCTTCATTGGCTATTTGCTAGCTTCACGATCCACTCGTACAACTCATTAGGGAAATATGCGAAGAAGATTTCATGGATCTCTATGTACAGGTAGCAGTCTAACCACTCTTATTTTGATAGTTGCAGGTTCCTATTCTCCTGCGTCGTGAACTCGTGAATTCTTTTGTCCAACTAGCCTTCAATTTCCTTCTTAGTTGGATTCCAATGATACAAAATCAGACATCTCTATGCAGATTCTGGCCCCGACAATGAACCATTTGTTGGCTTGATGGGGGCCTAACCAAGGTTCAGATTTAATTATCCAAACAAATCCCTACACTAATGGCCCTTTCGGCATAAGCCCATGGAGTGCAGACTGAAGTCTCACCCGAAGCAGTATGGAGGGATGATGGAACCACTTTTCTGCACCCTTGAGATGTCTGCGGTGTCGATTTAGTCCAACTATGCCTACCTTCATGCAGGTCACTCGCGCACTGTCCTAACCTTCAATACCCTCACGATCTGTTATAATCACCCTTCGCTCAACCCCAACCAGGGGCTGAGATGCTTTCATGTTGCTATGGCAGCGTCCTGCGCTATTTCCAAAAATTATAATGTGTATCTTACTTATCTTCCTAAAGATCTTAGTTAACTTTGCATAAATAGATATTCTATCTTGCATTCACTTATTCAACACATTCATACATATTCGCGCATCATATAAGCATTAAAAGTGTAATGTATATTCAATGTAACAAATTCATAAAACAAGAAATAAATACGCAGAATGGATATGAAACTTCTCTTATTAATGCTCCAATTGTTACAGACTCGACTTGCCCTACGCACTCAGCTGTAGGGGTCCGCACACTCAGCTATGGACTACTATGCCTTTGCGCACTCAACTATAGAGCCTTCTTCTACTCTACGACCCAAAACTAGACTTTACACTTCAGATATGACTCAACTCTTCATCCTTATCATTATTATTCCTTCTCTATTAGCTACTTAGAGCCTCACTCTATTTATACAATTCCATGATCCTCGGATCATGGGTACATCTATACAGGTGACATTACATTACAATATTGAGGGCAAACAACCCTATGACTCTTTTACAAACTACGCACTCGGCACCCACAAAATGCGGAGTCTTTACATCGAGGTTACAACTTTTGACCAAAATCTGGGCTATAAGCCCCAAAACCTCCCTTGGGGGATCCCACGCCCAACACTCCAAATGAAAAGCACAATCCTCTTCATCATGTCGACCTGCAAATGAATTAAAAGACAATCATGCCATCTTGCATAAATGACACATCTCTTCATTAGTTCAAGTCAACTTATTATGGAGACATAACTACTATACATACCTAGCTATGGTATCCGCAAAAATAGAAGTGAAGACTTCGTATTTGTCTGAAATTTTCGGAGGTCTATCACACGGTGATTTTCGGATGGGTATAAGTCTACAATCCGCATTACAAGAGAACAGTATCTTGGACCTCTGAAATCTCGGACAAGGTACAAGGGAGAAGACATCTCTGAAGAAGTGCAATGGAACAGTATTTCGGATGAATGAAGTGGCTCAAAATCTCAGATGAGGACAACAATCCTATGTTTCTGAGATGGACATCATGATCTTTGTCTCAGCATACCTAACATAGTCATGTGTGATGTGGAGGATCCATGTGATCTCATAGTTACATAGTTACAATCTCATGAGGAGGATATCGATGTGGCATACATCTTAAACATCATCATGACTTCGACATAGTTGAAATCATGATGAAGACATCAGTACAACTATCATATATATACCTCAGAATGGAGATCTCATTCTTGTAAAAAATATCTTAGTGAAGGTGTAGCATTGGTGTAGCAGTGATGAAGATCTCAATGAAGGTGCAGTCATGGTGCAACAGGAATGAAGATCTTTGTGGTGCAGTAGTGATGGCCTCAATGGTGGAGCAAGGATGATGATCTCAGTAGTGACAAAGAAGAGGATTTGTGTCTTGGTCTTGGAGTGGCATAATAGGTCAAGGGTCATGGTCTTGGTACTCGTCAATTGGAATATCTATAAGAATAATTATGTGCAGGTTTTCCTCTCTAATAGGGAGATTTTTCACCCTGGCAGGATGCCAACATCTTGTGTTCTTGTCTCATTGTTTTGGTGGCTATTTGATAAACTAATGAAGACACACTATAATAATAATGAGTGAATATTGGAATAAGAAGGATAATTTAAAAACACTGATTCACAAATATTTATCATGAAAAGAAGAATCACATTAACTACATTTTCCCTAGATTCTTCAACATGGTATCGGAGCTAAGGTGCTGAAGTCAAAGGAAGGGCAACAAAAGAGACATACAAGGATCAGTATTAAAGAAGGGCATTAAAACAATTCTAAGGGTTTTGTCAAGATTAAAGGATAAAGTCTACAACAGTAGTCTACAATAGCAAAGGATTTTTGTCTATTCAATCTAGAAGATAGTCTACAGCAGGAAGAGCTTTTATCCTCACAAGTCGTCATCAAAAGGCCACCAAGACCCTCATAAAAGTGCAAGACCTCATCTTGGAATAGGTTGACACCATGGAAGCAACCCTGATCCACACTGCAAAAGAAGGCATATTGAAAGCAAGAAGGCATTGTCATCTCCAAGGTTATGAAATCAAGAAAGGTTCATCTCCTTGCCCTAGAAGAAGACCATCCAAGGAAGTAGAAAAACATCAAAATGGAGAAACCTTTTCTATTAAGGAAAGGATTTCTCACTTGAAAGAATATCATAAAATAAGAAGCCCTCATACATCTTCTTCAACCATCATCAACATTATCAAGGTGAGTATTTCATCTTCACATGACAAGTATCTTTTCAATTTATAAATTTGGTTGAATGACTTCATGAATTGCAATGACATCTATAAGTTGATGGGTCATCAAGATTCCTTACATGAAGAAGGAGAATAGTTGTATTCCTTTAAGAAGTTGAAGTCATTAAACATATCAATAGGTCTCCTCTGAATTTATGGAAAGGGATGCTTATGAAAGATCCCCTCAAATAGAAATATTGGAGACATCAAAGTGATGTAGATGATAGATTCATTCTCTAAAGATGCAATGAAGAAGGTCATATGAAATCTGATCTACATGAAAGTAAAGGGTATCAAAGGATGTAGGATATCTTCCATCTACAATGCCTACAAAGGAAGATAATCATAATGCACTAATAGATAATCAAGGTAACAAATATCCATAAGATAAGAAGGTTACCTAATTCAACAACTTATGGTCTCTATGCTAAAAAGAGAAAGATAAGTTGATGGAAAAAGTATTGAAGGGTAAAGGACTAAATCATGTGTAGAAGTAAAGGGAAGTTTGGTCCTCAAACAAGGCGGAATAGGTATAGCTAAAATTATGGAAGCTCATATCACCATACATATGGAGGAAGCTGAAGAAAAGGGCCAAGGAAAGAGGGAGTAACATATCTCTACTACGATTGAAATTATATCCCTCACAAAAGGGTCCTACCATAAGCTTATGTTATATATATTACCATGATAATAAGATGCATCATGGAATCATGAAAGCATTATAATAAAGAGCTCATTGCATCACCATGGGAATCATGAAGGAAAAATCCATGGCAGTCAAACATGAAGGATATAGCTCTGGTGAACCTCATGAAGGAAAGGAAGAAGTCATCGAGGACAAGGCTCATCATACATCAAGTCAAACAGGGAAACATATGCAAAATGAGGGTATGCAAGATCCTCAAGATTATCTGATGGAATCCTCATCGGAGGGTTCACTAATCTAGAGAGGAAGTGATGCAGGAGCATTCAACCCAAGAGAAAATCATTGTAATTAAGTAGACATAGGGGGTCATGTATTTTAAAATAGTTGGATTCCTATGTGTTGAATTAATGTAATATTTAGGCTTTTGAGTGCATAGAATAGGAATTAATAAGACAATGTGAGATATTTTGTAATTACTCTCAATAAATGAGAACATGAATGGTTAATAAAGACAAAGGGTTAAAAGTCAATTATAACTCTTACAGCAATTCCATGATTCAAGGAACTAGAGAGAGAGTTCTCAATAATTAAATGAGATTAGAAGTGGACATAAAGGATAGAGTACATTTAGGAGTCAGTTCAGTAGATTTAGGATTGGAACCAGAATTAGTTGAAAAGAGCCTTTCTGGTATAAATGTAAGCCTACAGGCAGAGTAGACGGAGGAGGCCATTGATAGTTGAAGATCAGGCATGTGCGAGACACAGAGTCTCGAATGTAATCATTTGTTTATACTTATATATACAGAGGTTTATTCCTAACTGTGTCAGTGTATGAAACGAGTATTTCATGAATGAATTACTTGTGAATTCGTAGTTTCTGTAACCGGGTTGCAGGCAGAATTCTGAAGAACACGCAGAGGAGTAGAATGATTTAGAGAAATCATAAAGGGATCTTTGAATCCAGTGGAAGATCAAAGTGAAGCTCTGGAGAAATTACGAAATGAGAATTCACACAGGAGTTCAGCTCAGAGGAAATTGAGCAGTGGAAGCAGAAGGCAGAGTTCTGAATAACTACGCAAAGTAGAAGAGCGATTCGAAGGAATCGTAATAGATCATTAAATCCACTTGAAGGATCAAAAAATGCTCTAAATTGACATCAATCAAAGGAGCACACGAAGTTAAGCCAAGAGGAAGAGTGCACAGCGAAATAGCAGAAGGCCGAAACCTTTGAAGAAAACCAAAACCACAGAGGAATTAAAGAAACAACGTAAGATCTAAGTAAAAAGGGACAAATGGAGAAGTGAAGTATGGTTGTACAGCAGTCGTTGGATCTTTAAGATCAACAGCCAGGATTAAGTCGCATCAGCGAAACACTATCACATCGCATCGTTTCAATGGAGAGGAACCGGGCCTATTGAACTATCGAACTCTAATATTGCAGTATAACCAGATCCAAAATTTTATAAAGGCAGATTTATAATCCTATTGGGTCCGTGAGCCTGATCAAATTAGAGCTTTTATGTGGTAAAGCATCGGGCCTTGAAATCCTCTGACTTGCGGTATTGTGATGAAGTGATGCACCGATAGCCAATAATTGAAAATCAGAGATCAGAGGTATCAAAGAATGGAGATCGGCAGAGCACTGAACATGGTTTTATAATATTTGAGATCCGGCCCAAGGGTTCATAGCGGGGTTTCTCGTGTATTTCCCGTGTATTTCCTGTATTGTGTTGAAGTGTTGTGCTGAGTCTTTTAAGACTTCAGCATTATTTAAATGCTTCGGATATTTGCATATCGAAGGTGGAAGGGGTGATGAGGCATGTAGGTTAATGACCCGCAGAGGAGCGATACCCTTATTACAATAAAGGTGACCTTGGGAAGTGTGCAGAGGTCGTATAAAGGCAAAAAGGTATGTTTATGCTCATATTTCCTTTGTAAATAGGTTATAAAGGATTAAGCGCCAATAGGAGGATTTTATGTGTAAGTCCACTTATAAATGGGGGTTAAATATATATGCAAGCTTAAGGGTTAATAAAGGTTAACGAAGGTTTATGTGGGGTGATAGAGTCCCGATAGAAGTGAACGAGTCCCGGTAGGAAGAATTTAATGAAATTCTTTAATAAAGTATTAAATGAAGGCTTGAAGGTTGATTTAAGTTCTGATTAGTGGATATTTCCTAAGGTTAGGCTATGATGGGTTTTTAATGAATTATTCCACAGCAATTGAGAAAGGGGCCTTAACCATTGATGGTTGTAGATTTGACTCCTTGGCAAGTTAAATTCCTAGGACAAGTGTTCTTATGCATTTTATATGCATATTGTGGGTGTAAGAGAGGGTAACCCTGCCATCATTAGTGGTATCAAAGCATAATTGTAATTAAATTGAGGAAAGATTTCCTATGAAAAGGAGTTTGCACACAGAGGAAGGTAATGTGCATAAGTTAATTGATGAATGATAGAGGCTACAATAGAAAATTGTAGGGAAACTTTTGAAGTTCTTGGGAGGTTGTAGCAGTTCCAACAGAGGCTTATAGTAGTGAGGAACAGAGGATTCCTTGAAGAAAAGTGAGAGCAAGATTGCTTAGTACAAGTTCTGAAGGAAAGAGGACTTGGAGACCAAATAGAGGACAATCCTTTCAAAGGGCAGAAGAATGGGAGAATAAGATCATACATAGATCTTGGAGGTAAGATAGTGTGTTTTGTTTCAAATTGAAATCAAAGTTTGTGGTTGCAGATGAAAGAAACATAGCAGCAAACTGAATTGTTGCCAAAGGAAAATAAGGCA
Organism: Pinus taeda; assembly: GCA_000404065.3. Lineage (NCBI taxonomy): Eukaryota > Viridiplantae > Streptophyta > Pinopsida > Pinales > Pinaceae > Pinus > Pinus taeda. The sequence goes on along the minus strand of APFE030113979.1, from coordinate 74,632 downwards.
CTGAAGCCTTATGTTTTTTATTTTAACAAGTTTTTTGTGAGTGCAGGTTTTGTTGCAGATGCTAGAGGAAATTTGGCAAAGGTGAGAAGTCAAATAAAAATGAAAGAAGAAGATTTTGTTGAAGTATTTAATCCATGGAACCGAAATGTTCAATTGCTGGAGAGAATGCTAGAAAGTGAGAATTCAATGCAGAAATTAGATGTTGTAGAGGGAGATATCCTTAAAGATATATAGGAATTTTGGGTGGAAGCAATGTCTACAATGGTACCTAGAGCAGTAACTACAGTAATATCTAGGGCAGAAAAAGTTGGAGCAAGAGAAAAAGTAGAAGAAAAAGTAAACCAACAACTACAAAGTGAAAAAAACCAACAGCGATTTGAAGACTTAGTGGATAGCAACAACAGCCTGACGCAGAAAGAAAGAGGTAACAGTGAATGACATAAGATGGACCAGCCCAAAGATATACTAGAGATGGAGATTGAAGAGTTATGGCAGTTAATGATGAAGCAGACCATATGGAGAAAAATGATAGCAGCAGTAAGGATTATCAATCAGATCTTGAACCTGATTGACAAGGAAAGGAAGACAAAACAAAAGACAGCAGACATGCAGTAGCAACAAAGGACCAAAGCATTTTAGCAATTACAAAACAAAGTATGGGATCCAGGAAGACAAAGATCAAAAGACACATGATCAGGAGATCATGAATATTTTCTACTTTGGGAGTTTGATGCAAGAGCATTCAACCCAAGAGAAAATCATCGTAATTAAGTAGACATAGAGGGTCATGTATTTTAAGGAAGTTGGATTTCAAATTATTGAATTAATGTAATATTTAGGCTTCTGAGTGCATAGAATAGGAATTAATAAGACAATGTGATATGTTTTGTAAATACTCTCAATAAATGAGAACATGAGTGGTTAATAAAGACAAAGAGTTAAAAGTCAATTATAACTCTTAAAGTAGTTCCATGATTCGAGGAACTAGAGAGAGAGTTCTCAAGAATTAACTGAGATTAGAAGTGGACATAGAGGATAGAAGACATTTAGGATTCAATTCAGTAGATTTAGGATTGGAACCAAAATTAGTTGAAAAGAGCCTTTTTGGTATAAATGTAAGCCTATAGGCAGAGTAGAAGGAGGAGGCCACTAATAGTTGAAGATCAGGCTTGTGCGAGACACAGAGTCTCGAATGTAATCATTTTTTTATACTTATATATACAGAGGTTTATTCCTAACTGTGTTAGTGTGTGAAACGAGTATTTCATGAATGAATTACTTGTGAATTTGTAGGTTTTGTAACAGGGTAGGCAGAATTCTGAAGAACATGTAGAGGAGTAGAATGATGCAGAGAAATCATAAAGGGATCTTTGAATCCAGTGGAATGTCAGAGTAAAGCTCTGGAGAAGTTACGAAGCGAGAATTTGTAGAGGAATTCATCTCAGAGGAAGTTGAGCAGCGGAAGCAGAAGGCAGAGTTCTGAAGAACTACGCAGAGTAGAAGAGCGATTCAGAGGAATCATAATGAATCATTGAATCCACTTGAAGGATCAAGAAATGCTCTAAAGTGACATCGATCAAAGTAGCAAGCGAAGTTAAGCCAAGAGTAAGAGTGCGCAGCGAAATATCAAAAGGTCGAAACATTTGAAGAAAAGCAAAACCACGGAAGAATTGAAGAAATAGCGTAAAAATGAAGTAAAAAGGGACGAACGGAGAAGTGAAGTATGGTTGAACAGTAGCTATTGGAGCTTTAAGATCAACGTCTAGGATTAAGTTGCATCGGTAAAACACTATCGCATCGCATTGTTTCAGTGGAGAGGAACCGGGCTTATTGAACTGTCAAACTCTGATATTGCGATATAACCGGATCCAAAATTTTATAAAGGTGTATTTATAATCCTATCAGGTCCTTGATCCTAATTGCATCAGAGCTTTTATGTGTTAAAGCATCGGGCCTTGAAATCCTCTTAATTGCGATACTGCAATGAAGCAATGCGTCGATAGACGATAATCGACGATCAGAGATCAGAGGTATCGAAGAATGGAGATCGGCAGAGTGCTGAAGGAAGGCTTGGAAGGAGGGGACCCAAAGATATTTGTGAACGCCATTATATAATATTTGAGATCTAGCCTAAGGGTTCGTAGCGAGGTTTCCCTTGTATTTCCTGTATTGTGTTGAAGTGTTGTGCCGAATATTTTAAGACTTAAGCGTTATTTAAAATTTTCTGATATTCGCATATCAAAGGCAGAAGGGGTGATGAGGCATGTAGGTTAATGACCCGTAGAGGAGCGATACCCCGATTGTGATAAAGGTGACCTCGGGAAGTATGTAGAGGCCGTATAAAGGCAAAAAGGTATGTTTATGCATATATTTCCTTTGTAAACGGGTTATAAAGGATTAAGCGCGGATAGGAGGAGTTTATGTGTAAGTCCACTTATAAATGGGGGTTAAATATATATGTGGGCCTAAGGGTTAATAAAGGTTAACGAAGGTTTATGTGGGGTGATAGAGTCCCGATAGAAGTGAATGAGTCTCGGTAGGAATAATTTAATGAAATGCTTTAATAAAGTCTTAAATGAAGGCTTGAAGGTTGATTTAAGTTTTGATAAGTAGATATTGCCTAAGGTTAGGCTATGATGGGTTTTTAATGACTTATTCCACAGATATTGAGAAAGGGGCCTTAACCATTGATGGTTGTAGATTTGACTCCTTGGCGAGTTAAATTCCTGGGACAAGTGTGCTTATGCATTTATATGCATATTATGGGTGTAAGCAGGGGTAACCCTGCCATCAGGAAGCAAGTGTTTCATCAGGAATTCATGGGATGATGGTATGATGACATTAAGAAGATCATGGGATTAAAGATATTTTCGATCAAGGAAGTCGTTGGAAGAAGCCTAAATGACATAAAGGTAAAATAAGGTATGTGTGCTTAGGTTTAATTTTATAATTTCATGTCATATGGTTGCATGTAACATGGACCATTACTACTACCTTGAGAAGCATGATCAAGGGAAAAGGATCTCCTCCTCTGAAAAGGATGCAGGAAGGAATAATTCCCACTACATGAAATCAACATAATATGTCCTCATATGAAGTATGAGGTGGTTGACTACAATTAAGAAGTTCTGATTGAAAGCTCCTAGGAATGGAATGTGTGAGGAAGGAAGATATCGTGAGATATGTAGCCCTAATGATGGTGATCAACATCCAAAAGACCAAGAATATTTGACTAGGAAATCTCCCGAAAGGATATGAAGACTGATGAAAGTCTGAAAAAGATGGAGACCCTTGACAATGGATATATTTGGGAGACGTGTCAACATGAATGTAGGATGTTGATACCTACAGGAAGATTTCATGATGGAGAGCCATCTCGTAAGGTATGATTTGATTTAATATTATGTTTTGATTTCTTGAATAATATATGGATGAGTTCATGCAGGGATACTCGAACAAGAGTTGTAAATACAAATACAAGTAGCATTAATGTGGTGGATGGAAGAAGCATGATGAGAAAGAAGTAGTCATATGAAGAAGGTTCCAGATATGTACCAAGAAAGCCACTTTCCATTAATAAAGGAATGGCATGACGAACTAAGAAGGAAAGTGATCGATGGTTGATGCCCTGCAAGGAAGAAGCTTAACTAAATTTCATGACATCAAGAAGTTGATCAAGCAACTTAAGGACCAATGAAGAAGAAGTTTGTGATGAAAAAGGAGAGTCCCTTATTAAGAGGGAGCTCTGGCAGGTCTTTAATCAAGAGGGAGCTTGGATTGGGTCACCCCTGATTAAAAAGGAGTGACAGTTGTGTTTTTTTATTACATGTGTCATGCACTAGACCAAGACTAACATCCGTAAGTCTTAGTGAAGGCCATGAAGAGAAATGTAGACACGTGATGGATGTATCCTCCCTAATTGAGAGGGAGAGTTAGACACAACATTGTTGTATTCACTTGGGAAGAAAGAATGGAAGGATTGGGTAACCATCTGGCATTTCATGATATTTAAGGATGTGTAGTGCAACCGAGATAAGAATCAGCAAGAGGAATGATATTCTTTGAGGGCTTGGAACCAAAGATAAGAATAGTTCTAGAAGTTCATACACAGTGAACACTCGAGTGGGTATGTACCTTGACAGACAATGATGAAGGTGCCTATAGTTATTGGTCTCTCCAACATTGTGTTATGATCTAATGAGAGATAGATTTTTCAATCAAGACCTTGTTGTGGAAACAATGTTGGTTACTATGATGTTATACAGATGGGATTACCAGTCTTATTATTCCTATGAGAAATTCTTCAGATTGAGAATGACCAAGTAGCACTATGAATACCTCCCTAGTTAAGGAGTGTTGAAGAAAGTGTAACTAGGTTCAGTATTCATAATGACATGTATTTATGAATGATGTAAATAATGTAATAAAGAGAACAAAATATATTTATCGTATTCCTTGCATCATGGGTTTCATGAGCAAGAAGTGTTATTCTTAGGTCAAATACTTCTTGATGTCCTTAGGATTTTTAATAATGAATAAGAGTCATTGTAATATTTTAAAGTCATGTTATACTTGGAAAAAGCCCTCAAAATGACAAGCATGATCCTCTTCATCACGTCATCCTACAAATGAATTAAAAGACAGTCATTTTGGCTTGCATAAATGACACATCTCTTCACTGGTTCAAGTCGGCTTATTATGGAGACATAACTACTATAAATACCCAACTAGGGTATCCGCAAAAATAGAAATGAAGAACTCGGATTTGTCTGAAATTTTCGGAGGTTTGTCATAGGGTGTGTTAGGGTCCTATAATTTATAGTGATCAATTTATGATTATTTGGTTATTTATTTTGGGAATTTGCTAGTAAATTTTAGCCTATGAAGCACTAGGTGTCATAGCCTAAATGTTTGTTTGTCCAATGAACCATTTAGTTCTTAAAGCTCTATGGTCAAGACAACTCTGAATGTTTGGGAGATTTTTTGGATATAAATTATAGTTCAGATCATGTTGTAGGTGATTTCATGGTAAAGTACTCAAAAGCATATTTCTAACAATATATCTGGTACTTCAAACTAACTTACAGATCAAAAGATAGAGCAAGTTGTATTATACTCTACTCTTCAAAGCCACAAAATAAAGAAAAAGGCCTAAGTGTGAAATTATTTATTTGAATTATTAGTATTAATTCAAAAATAACTTTGCAACCTAATTTCTAAAACATTAGAACCATATTTAATTTTATGCATCAGCCAAAGTCAAAATCAAAGAGTCAAATCACCTTTATGACCTCACCCTGTGCTTAACTATTGAAACTCCCTAATTTTTCATGCCTCAAGATATGTGCGAAATATATCAATGGTTATTGATATATTTCAGACCCCCCATCCCCTTCGATGATTAACCAAGGGGGTGGAGGTCTAAAAAACGGTCCCCCTTTTTACTGCTCGAGCAACATGTCGCCTTCTCGCTCACTGTGGACCCCCCCCCCCCCCCCCTCCGCCTAATACCACATACTGTCCCACCCCCCTCCCTCCCCTGAAATCTTCCTTTCAACCTCCCACCTTTGTGACCATTGACTCAACCCTGTGTTCTCACTCCACTACTATTCCACCATGTGATGCGTCTCGGTCCCCACTCTACCCCAATTCCATTCTACCACATGGTGCTCCCCACTCTGTTTTTATCCCATCATGGTCACCCCCCTCCCCCGCTCCACTACCATTCTAACACATGGCACACTATTCCATAGTCGTTATCTACTCGCTCCTCTGATAATGGACTCGCTTCATTAAACAGCTAAATTTCAAAGAAAAATAGATATTTTGCTAATAAAAAAAACCCAAAACCCATTCATTCACCCTCCTTTTGTTATTCCAAAGAATTTGTAGCCATAACTCACTCCAACACCCAGTCAGCATACAGAGTTTACATAGAGAATGTCCAGTCACCGAAACAACCTGCCACTGTGACTAGTCAACAATCGAACAACCTTTGTAAGCCCAGCCACCAGTTTTCATTCAGTTATCCCAGTTAAACTCTAAATTTATAGTTATTTTATGTCTACTATGGCTCCCAAAGGAAAATCTAAGATAATAGAAGACAACCCTCTCTTACCCCCTGTCATTGATTTGGACCATCAACCTCTAGTAGATCAAGAGTACAAAATCAATGAATTTAGTTGTGAGTTCGAACCATATGAAATCCACAATTGGTTAAAGAAAAAAATTATCGAACTCGGTAATGAATTGGGCTTGCGGGATCCTTCCCTACCCCAATTCATTTTCCCTCAGACCTACCACTACCCTGAATTTGTCTCATGGTGTCAATTTCGATATATTCCTAGTCAGAAGGCAATTGTGGCCCAAAATAATGGCATTCTTTTCACCATCACCTCTAAATCCATATCGCAGATGCTCCAAATTCAAAACTTTGCACCTCTGGAACCTTTAATAGTAGATTCCCTCATGGAACTCTACAAGAACCTAACCTTTCCTCATAGAGAAAATGTTTTTGAAACATTTCTCCCCGTGGATGCCCAATTACCAAAGAAGAGTCCCCCCTATTGATCCTCCATGTTCCCTGAGATGACTAAACAAATAATATTCATTGTTTCTTGTTTACTAGGCTATAAATCCAATCAGTGGGTTGATGAGGCCATCATAGGGTTTTTGTCAATCTTCTCAACAGATGAAAAACCCCCAATTATCTTCAACTATAGTGAGTTTCTAGCAGAGGTCATCCATGACTAATTCTTAAAATTTTCCACATAAGGAACCTTCAAGTATGCATCAGTTCTGGTTTATTTATTTTTGTATCATCAAGAAGACAGATTTCAATTTCTCTTGTAGAGATTGGATGAATAAGGAAAGGCCCAATCTATAATTCATTGGACTTCCTTAGTGAGGAAGCATTCAAATTATTTTACTTTCAGTGACTGTTGATAAATTTCTATATACAGTTTGTTGCTTATTGAATAGTGAAATTGAACCTAGGATAGGACCTGAAATAAGAAGGATTTTACGCTTTAGTGATCAGACCAAAATAGGTGGCTAGTACATGTACCAAAATTACACAGAAATTAGGGTCTGTGGGTGCGAATTGGCACCTTACAGGTTTCCAAAGTTTGTCCCAATGGGAATTTTCTCATTAGAATACATTAGACAGATGATTGATATGGATGATCTCCATTTTGTAACAGCAAAAAGAAAATCACAGTTTAATATTAAAGCACAGGATGGTCCTTTCATCTGCAACACAAGAGAAGCAGCTAAAGAAGCAGACATCCTTCTAAAACAAATGAACTTCAAACTCAGCTTTACATGGTCATATGGCCCCTTGGGAGTGATTTCAAATCTAAGAGTAGAACAAAATACTACTCCATATAGTCACACTCCTAGGCTAGAGATTGATAAATACATGAACCAGGATCAATGGCTGGAGAACACTCTGAAAGAGGCAGAAGAGCGGATAATATCAACTACAATGGCACAGACTCCTACACTACATGAGAAGTAGGATAAGAGACTAAGGGAATATTTTTCCCCCACAATCACAAAAATTCCAGAGAAAGAATTTCATATCTACAAGAAGAGGCAAAGGACTAATCCAACAGAAGAAATATTTCAAGAAGAGAATACACAGTTCGCCATTATTTTGACAAGCCCTCATCTTTCAAAGAGGATTGAAGATATTTTTGTAGGGTCTCCATCATCTTTGACCTCCCATGAGAAACTAGACACCTCTCAGTTAGGGTAGTTGGTTCATGATCAAGCTGAACCAAACATATTTGCTAAGTACAGAGAAATCAAGAATAAAAATGAACAGCTAAAAGCTACAACATATACACAGTTTTGGAAGTAGACAGCCTCTTCACGACATAGGTTTCTCTCTACCTTTGACAAAGAGAAAAGGAAAATTCAGATAGCCTTCCTGCATGTTGAGGTCCCTTTCCCAAACACTCATGAAGATTATAAGAAATCAAATTTTTCTTTTAATACTGATCAAATTCAACCAATTGATCAAATAGCATTGCACAAGCAAACAAGGGAGATGTTGTACTCCACTTTGACAACTTCAACAATGATAGCTTCTAGGCTGCAAGCCTTTGTAAATAACATTCAGTCTCAACTAAAATTAGAGAAAGTCTCTTCTCTAGCCAAAGGTATAAAAATTAAATAATTGGAGTACCTTGTAATCAAATTGGGATATGATCCCAGCAAAGTGAAAGCAGCAGAAGAGATTATCAAAAGGAAAAATGTTGGCATTGCAGCACTTAAGAAACATCTCAAGATTCCCTCAACAGAAGACCCACAAACTAAGGAAGTCGGAGAATTGCAGAAGGAAAAAGAAGATATGTTCAGACTCATTATTGAACAAAGTTGACAAATCAAAGCAATGGAGGTTGAAATGGAGAAATTTTTGAAGAAAAGGGAACAATCCACACAGTTGGTAGCCATTCCACTAATAGAAGTTCCCATTGCATCTACATTAGCAATAGGGGAATCCACTTCAGAAACCATCACTAAGGGGAAATATACATATTCTTCAGGGGAACTTATCAAGGAAATGGATGACCTATCAATTAGAGGACAGGAAATTGAGAAGCTGAAAACTCAGTTGAAGAACCTTCAAGAGTAGAAGTTGAAGATTGACAATGTATACTTGGCTGAGCTACAGAAAACTCATAAATTAACACAAAATATTGAACAATTTCAAAATGAATCAGCAATGACACAAACATTGGCATAGGTAAAATAAAGTACATGGGTATAAATAAATGAGGCCATGACTGAAATATGGCCCTCAATTCAGATTATTTTTTAGCAAGAGGAGTTAATACAGAGGTCTAAAGAGGTAATTGAGGAAGTGAAAGTAGATTTAGGGCAGAAGCCAGGTGAAGTCACTACTCTGATCAGAATTTTAAATTTGAAGACCAAGGAAGAATTGGAAGAATTGGAAGTTGTAGATAGGACAGAGACAATTCTGGAGGTGAGGAAGGTTATTACAAAAAGGAACCTTGTGTTGCAACTGGAGAACAAGTGTCACAATATGGAGTCTAGCATTTATAAGTTCCAAAGAAAATTTAATGTACTAAATCAAAAGGGACTACCAGGTTGTTGAAAATAATACTGAGAGGGGGGGTGAATCAGTATTATCTAGTCCTTTTAACAATTCTTCCTTATTTATACTTTGAATTATTTTTGCATATTAGTACCATAAAACAATGAGCATGAACAAGAAAAACAGACAGTCACATCAAAGAGATATAAGGTGGAAACCCAATGTGGGTGAAAACCACCTGCTGCAATATGTCTCTATCTTCTTTCAAATTAGAAACTCCTTTTACAATGGTTTGTACTGGTGCAGTCCTTTACCAGTACGCAGGCTGCAACCTGCAGAGAGCTACAACTCTCTCTCGTTTTCCAGTCTCTCCTGGAAGGGAGCTACAACCCCCTACTTCTTTTCTTTAAAGGACCACTTTTAATAAATTTTCAAACTGGATCCATCATAAAAATCAAATGATCATCAAGTACAAGTAAATCACCCAGTCAACCAGATCAATACATATACAATGAGAGTCATCAATCAGATCTAGTCCATCAGATCACATAAAGATGAGTCATTAAGAACATAATCAATCACTTCTCAGACTGCTGTTATCAGATCATAATACCAGAAACCAAACATCACTTCAACACCCAGAACACAGCAAGGATAAACACGGACAACTAAATTGATTTCAAGAGAAGTACGAAGCTTCACCCATGTAATGCCTGCATACAAGTACGCACTATTCTTCTGTGGCGCCACGGACCTCCGCACCTGCGCCTTCTGTGCCGCCGCGCACCTCCGCAGCTGCGCCTTCTGTGGCGCCGCACACCTCCGCAGCTGCGCCTTTTGTGGCGCCGCGCACCTCCGCAGCTGCGCCTTCTGTGGCGCCGCGCACCTCCGCAGTTGCGCCTTTTGTGGCTCCGCGTACCTTCGCAGCTACGCCTTCTGTGGCGTCGCGGACCTCCGCACCTGCAGCGCTTCTGCGCCTGTGTATCTCCACGCTTTTCTTTCACTGCACTTGCGTGCCTGCGGGTATAGATAATTTCAAGACTTCAAGAATAACCCAGACTGTCAGATCTACAGATCTGATCATGTGCCGAAGTGATCTCAACTCATCAGTAGATTCGCCTTATTTAGATCTAGACATTACTCCAAGAGATCATAGTATTTCAGATCTAGCTATCATAAGATGTTCAACCCAAACACACGCTCAAGCCAAATGATCTCCTTCGCTTTATATAGGCAAGCTCTTCCTCAAATCATGGATCAATACCACGAGCCAAAACCATAATAACACAATACCGTCGGCTAAATACCAAGACTTAAACATAAGAAACCCCACGTGTGCTTTTCTTTGCCTTGAAGTAAGTGAACTGGGGGTACGCACCTCCTGAACGGGATAACTACGGGTATGTATGCACTTTATGTAACACTGGCCTGCGTGTACGCACCTTCTGTAAGGTGTATCTGCGTACCCCTTATTTTCTTCAATATTTGATAGCTGATCATCAATCTCTGCTGCTAACTTGAAGTACTGTGATCTATCACCTGAATGGGTTGCCATCAAGGACAACACTTTAGCCATAATGCCAACAATAAGGAGCTCTTGATTAGCTAGATAAGAAATGAAATCATAAGAGCTTATGAGATACATTTGATTGAAATATTAACCTATGCACAAACTATGTCAAAAGGGACCCTGCAAAACAAAACACTTTCAAAATATAAACTTATGAAATTCAAATAACAATAGGAGTTTCTACAGAGCTATGCCAAGATTGGGTTGGTCTCTTGAAGACTTCCCCTCACGCAGAGCTTGCCTCACACTAGCATGCCAGGCTTGCTCTATGCAATTCTGAGAGGTAGTGCCCCGTTGGCCCCCAAAATTACGCAAATGCAATTCGACCCAATTGCAGTCAAGCCGATTGAAACTGCGCATTACATAGTCTCAGTCCTCAATAGGCTAAGCTAGACTGTGCTCTATGCAGATTCAGTAGGTAATCATCTCACTAATAGTCCAGACTATGTTATGTGCAGTTCTGGCAATCAGTCTCCCAGCCTCCCTATGAAAATTGTGCAAATATTCCAGTCAGGCACCCAGGTGTGTTGTTAGTCCTTAAGTTTCTTTTGGTTTTCAACTGACAGTTTGCTTGCAATGAGTGTTGCTCTGTCTCCAGGTATCACAAGTGTTCGTGCGTCTCTTAGCAATACAGGTACATTGGCTTCCAAGAGACCAGGGTCAAAGGACATTGTTGAGAGTGCAACTGGAAATGTAGTCGAGCAAGTGTCTATGAGCTTGCCCATATTTTAAGACACTAAGTTGTTCATGGACAAGGAGATCAAGATGAAATGGTAGGACATCAATGACATATTTTTAGGCATATTTGAGAAGAATCTGGAGGACCGCAAGGTCTGTCAACATACACAAGTCTAGCTTGTACCGGATTGCATGCAGTTATCCCATGTTCCCATATGCAAACATGATCCACTGGATTGTCTCGCATACTAATCCAGAGACGACGGTGTTGAGCAATGTTAATGGAACAAAACTTGCTACCTTCAAGGCAAAGGACTTTTAGGAGATGTATCACTTGTTGCAGCCGGTGATCACGATGGATAAACCCTTCACAAGACCCAAAAACATCGCAAACTCAAGAGACATCTTGAAGAGGTGGGTGAAAGAGCGATCTAAGTTCAGGACAACACCCAACCAAGTGTACAAGACAAGGATACTGTGGAAGACATATCAATTCTTGGTTATCTTCGTGTGTCGCTTATACAGCCAGGAGAGTACAAAGACCTTCCCGCAGAGTTAGGTGATTGTATTGGATCAACTGGCGAATGAAGGGATACCTTTCAATTGGTTTGACATGTTGTCTCTCCGGTTGAAGGAACAAGTAACAAAAGCCCGACATCCGCCCAAAGGTCAATAGGCAAAGCTTTTCATGTCCGCTTACATACTTGATGCAATTTGTGCCTGTCAATAGTTCCTAGGCTTGGGTTGGGCATGTACACCTTCAAAAACTTTTGTGTACACATACTGCAGGTTGTTCTCTAAATGAAGCTTTTGTGGAGTTATCATACAACTAGCACACCACTTCGTCACCTCGGTATACAGGATTATCTTTGAGCATGATCTGCCTTGCATGTCGCATGCAACGATGGAGGCATTGATTGACACTGCAGATTGATATGCCTCACCCCTTGGAATCTTCATATGGATGTACAACGTGGAGAAGTCTCCACATGTTTTACCAAAGTTTTCCATGGTTAAGTTGGTCATGTAAGAAGTTGCATATCACATATTGATAGGGTTGTTAGTGATACTGCACAGGAAGAAGAAGGCACCTTGGCCCGCTCTTCCTTTGTGGATCAGGTTATATGAGATCCAAAATCACAAGCATGCTGAGGTTGAGGCGGAGGAATTTAAGACATTCACCTTCAGCACCAGAAGTTTCAATACATATGACTTGCATGCTTAACGAAGGACCATTGTGTGAGAGTGTATCATCCTTGGATCCACGGGGCGTGTCATTGGCTTGAGGAAGACCATGGAGATATTGATACAACTTCTTCAAGCACAATGAATGGGTCAGAATGGTTGTAGAGTGGTTAGCAGTGCAGAAGGCAACAACATCTTAAAGAGCAACATCATCAGCAGAAGCAGAGGGCAGCAAACCTGCACTTGACAAAGGCAAGAGGAAGGTTGTTGACAGTGGGAAGGCGGAGCAAAGATGCAAGTTCAAAGCAGATCCACTTGTGTTGAAAGCAACTTTGGAGATTGAGGCAAAGAGGCAACAGGAGGATCGCGCAAAGGCAATGAGAGAAGCAGAAGCTAGAGGAAGCAGAAAAGGAGTTACAGGAGTTGAAGCAACAACTCAGGGAAGAACAAGAGCTACGAAGAAGAGAGAAGAAGCACAACAGGAACAGGAACATTAGGAGGCACAACATGCACATATTGATGAAATTGCACCCATACAGGTTATTGATTCATCTGAACAATTGGCACATAGTAGAGAGGATGAGCAGTTGCAGGAGCAAGAATTTGCTCAGGAGATTGAAAAAATGCTAGAGCAGATGGACACGAATATGGTTCAGCCCGTGTTAGATCAGGACATTGACCTCATGCCTCAGAACCATGAGGTTACTCCACCGGCTTCACCAGATCTGGAAGTAGAGTAAGTCCCAAGAGATCAAGGAGACACTAAAATCCTTGAGGAAAATCTGGAAGAGGATGTTCACAACATATCTTTTAATGAGTCACAACACAGAGTTGTGCAGTCACACAGAGTACCCACTCTGGATGTCCATGTATCTCTTGCAAAATTTGAAGAATGTGTGATCGTGTCCAATGTGCACAAACATCTAGCCGCATTGGCCGATGCTACAAGTGAATATGTTGAATCCACCAGCTCGAGTGATAGATTCTTGATAGCTGAGAACGAGTTCATGGCTAAGGAGATACAAGTGGCCAAGTAGGGAGAAGAACAATTTACAACATCCGTGAGAGTAGAGTTGAGGAGAGCGATACTAGATGAAGTATCGTCTCTCAAGACAATCATGCGGAAGTTGTACTGCAGGTTCGTCACCGTGCATAAGTTAGTTGTCCATCTCAACAGTTGGCAACAGCGCTGTGCTAGGAGAGCACACATCTTGTCAGACCTACACACCATTGTCGATCACATGCAAATATGGACAATGAGGTACAAGGGAGACCCATTTCACTTACCAAAGATGATGAAGCCAAAGGCAGTGTAGTTGAAGGCACGCATTCGGAGTCAGATCCAGAACTATGAGGAACCGTTGCAACTTACAAGCTTCACATGCACAAGTGTTCAGGAGCATGGATGTCATTGTGTGCATGCATGTGATCCCATCCATTGGCACACTCACCGAGGCAAAGACAAAGAACCATGTCTGACTGGAGCTGGACATGTACTTTGATCAATTGATGCACATAACCAACAGTGTAAACTTGCAGATGAGTGCAAACACTATGCACTAGTATGTTTTTGGTCCAGCTACACTCAAGACTATGATGTGCATGTTATCCAATGAGTTGGACAGAGGTGCCAGATCAGTTTACCTGGATGCAACAAAGGCAAGAGTTCACTTTCATAAGGATGTCACCACAGAGCACACAGACACCATTACATAATACCAAGCTTGGCATCAATTTGCCATCTTCGATCATCAATAGGATGTCAAAGAGTTAGTCTTCCCACAGTTGTTTGAGTCTTAGTGATGTATTTCATGGCTTACTCAAGCCCATTTTTGTCTCGGATGGGTACATGTGCATATTGTAATGTAAACATGTTGTAAAAGTGAAAGACCAAGTGTCAATAGTAGAATGTAACAATCATGTGTAAGTTGAAGAGTCATGAGGGTAGGTGAAGAGTCACAAAGGGGAATGTCAAGGGTCACCCCACCCTTCGTTATTTATAGAACCTCATAACTCATTATACAGGCTTTTGGGAGCCAAGCTTCCTATAGGTATAACTTAGAGAAAGCTTGTAGTGTATTGTAACGAGCCTTGGCTTCTCCGTAGTGCATAGCTAGTACATCTCTATGGAGGAGCGGGTGGGAGTGACTGTAATGTTCTGCTATCGGGGCTAGTGGTTGTCATGGTTGTATGTATGATTGGATATTTCATTGTTTTAATACAATAGAGCCAACATGTTTCATGCATATGTTGTTATTGTAGTTTGGTTATCCTGGTTACTCTAATGATGTATGTACTTGTAATTTACGCATGTATGTATGGATTATTTCGTATGTGTTTGTATGAATTTTATCGAAGCGAGTTGTTGATATAATCTATCACTTTGGATCGTTTGGTATCCTGCTTTCCATCTTGTGATGTTTTTCTGCTCGCGTGTTCCCTTTCAAGGTGTGTGATATCATAGGTTTCTAAGGGGTGCACTCTTCCCCCCTTACATGTATTAGAGCCTTTCATGAACCTTCCTTGACTTGCTGCAAGGTCACACCCTTGCTACCAACAAGGAGATCTTACTCACCTCTGCGCGCAATCGTATTCAAGGCGATATCGTACTACCCACTGCTGGGACACCTACTCCAAACAATCTGAGGTATAGTTGGAACTTCTTACGGGGGAGATCCCTTAACATGTTGGCAGATCCAACACTGCCAACACAATTATAGTAAAGGGCATAAATGTAGCGATAATAAGTTATGCTACATAAACTATGGATACGAAGAAGATCAAGAAGTGTGAATTTCACA
The DNA here is from genome assembly GCA_000404065.3 of Pinus taeda. Taxonomy (NCBI): domain Eukaryota; kingdom Viridiplantae; phylum Streptophyta; class Pinopsida; order Pinales; family Pinaceae; genus Pinus; species Pinus taeda. Next base: position 59,334 of record APFE030113979.1, on the reverse strand, counting down.
AGATCTAGATTTAGAAGAGATTACTCCCACAATCTCTTGTCATGCATTAGATGAGTGGTGCTAATGTTGTATTAGGGGTCCAATGGTTACAATCATTGGGAGCAGTGATCCTTTATTAAAATTTCCTAAGAAATTTTCATAAGATTTTTCTTAGAAGGAAAATAAATTGAGCTTAGAGGTATCCAAGGGAAACCCATTAAAGTGATAATCTCTAATATCATGAAAAAATTGCTAAAAAATGGACACCAAGGTTAGTTGCACAATTGTGTTCATTAGATGTTCAAACATTTATATCCTCTGCTCCACTGGATATTCAAAAAGTTATCAACAATGATTCTAAGGTATTTAGAGAAATTCCTAAGGGTATCTCACCTATCTGAGATCATGACCATGCTATTAATTTTCAAATTGGAAGTGTACCACCAAACATTGGGCCTTATATATAAACACATGCACAAAAGAGTGAGATTGAGTGTATGGTTCAAGAAATGTTGGAGGAGGGAATCATTCATCCTAGCAAGAGTGCTTTCTCTTCACTAGTGGTGATGGTTATCAAAAAGAATGGTTCGTGTCATATGTGTCCAAACTAGAGACAACTCAACAAAATGACAATCAAATATAAGTTTTTGATTCCTATTGTTGATGAATTATTAAATGAATTGCATGGATAAATTATCTTTACTAAATTGGATCTTCATTATGGATATCATCAAATCATAAGGAGGCAAGATGACATTCCCAAGATGACATAATGAAGGCCATTTCGATTTTTTGGTTACATCAATTGGACTTATAAATCCACCTTCAACATTTCAAATCTTGATGAATTCTATTTTCAAACCCTTTCTTAGAAAATTTGTGCTAGAATTTTTTGATGACGTACGAATTTACAAAAAGTCTTGGAAAGAGCATGTATAACATGTTGACAGGGTCTTGACGCTATTGGAAGAGCAACAATTATATACAAAGCCTTCCAAGCGTGCGTTTAGGGTTCAGGAATTAGAATATTTGGGTCATATTGTATCACATGATGGTGTCAAGGTGAATCCTAACAAATTCAAAGCTATGAGGGAATGGAAAATCCTGAATACCTTTAAAAAACTCAAAGGCTTCTTAGGATTGATACGATATTACCACAAGCTTGTCAAGACTTATGGTCAAATAGAAACACCTCTAACAAAATTATAGATGAAGGAAGCATTTTCTTGGACTAAAAAAGAAACCAACTCATTTAAATAACTTAAAGAGGCTATGTGTACAATTCCCATTTTGGCGACACCTGACTTCACAAAAATATTCATTATGGAATGTGATGCCTCATGCCATGGCATTCGTGTAGTTTTGATGCAAGAAGGCCCCTTGCCTTTTATAGTCGTGAAGTTAAAGAAATAATTTTATTCAAATCCCTTTATGAAAATGAAATGTTACCCATACTACATGCAATTAAGAAATGGTGTCAAAACCTAATAGGAACACTCTTCAAAGTAAAAATATATCATGATAATCTGAATTAATTCTTGGAGCAAAGACTATCTTCAAAATAGATATAAAAAATGGGTCACGAAGATGTTGGGTTTTGACTTTGAAATTATCTACAAAAAGGGAAGACAAAATATTGTGGTAGATGCATTCTCAAGGAAAAAGGAAGGCACAAATGGTTTACTACATGCTATTTCAATTCCACAATGTAAGTAGGTGGAAGAAGCAAGGATAGAATGACAACAATATGAGAAAGTATCCAAGGTCATTCAACAAATACAAAAGGACCTTGATGTAGTAGAAAAAATTACATGGAAAAATGATTTGTTATGATGTCAAGACTGCTCTTATTTATGTAAGAATTCTCAACTCAAACTTTAGGTCCTATTATAATTACAAACTTCTCCTATAGAAGGACAATTAGGTTTCCTGAAGACATACCATAAGATCAAGAAATATTTTGTTTGGGATGGTTTTAAAGCAAGTGTGCAAACATTTGTGGCAGAATGCATGGTATGCCAACAAAATAAAGGAGAGACTATAAAGACCCCAAGCCTCCTTCAACGATCCGGGCAAGGAAAGAAGGATATCAAAGTTCTCTTGGAAGCTAAAAAAGTTCTTTGGAGATCAACGAATTGACTAAGGAAGAAAATATTTGTCCCTATTTCCCACACATGCGAGTTTGGAGGAGAACCTAGGGTTCCTCAATCTTGTTTTGCAAAGAAGTTGTTTAAGGGTTTGGTTGGCTCATCTCTTGGAATGTTTGGTCAAGGTCAAGGTCAAGGTGAAGAAGTCTTCATTGAAAATCTACAACAAGAGATTTTATGGGTTTTCCTCTCTAGGAGAGGTTTTAGCCCTAGCTAGCAGCTTACATATGGTGTTCTTGTGTTTGCATTGTGATATTATAATTGGCATTTGTATTGATGATGAAAAAAACTAAATAATAATGCTAATTCTCTAATATAGATCACAATAAAATGACAATAATTACAGAGAAATCAATTTAATAATAACCCTAACTAATTGCCCTAGATCTCTTAACACTTACACCTCCCGGCAACCCCTTTGTTGTGCCCAACGCAACATATAATGCATGATGATAGTTGTGCAAAAAATACTACAATACCTAACATTCCCACAATTGTTATTTTCTTTGCGCACATGGGGTCGTAGGAGTACATGATCAACAATCTCGTGTAGTAATACATATTACTTCTCTACACCAAGAGAACTTCTCAATTGAAAAAATTGTTAATGTATCTACAACATTCTTCAAAGTGTCCACTTTTTCTAGTAACACCTTCTTGTCTTCAATCACATCTCTCACGAAGTGATATTCAAGATAATTATGATTTGTATTCGAATGATAAGTTGGGTTCTTCACTAGGAAGATTGCACTCTGATTGTCATAATATATCCTTACAACTTTTTGTAGCAATCCAATACCTGAACACAATCTTTGTAACCATACTCATGCTTTGCTTGCATGATTGATTGCCATGTATTCAAATTCTATAGTTGACAGTGCCACTGTAGATTGTCTTTTGCTCATTCAATTGATTGCTCCTCCAAATAGGTTAAACGCATACTCACTTGTAGATCTTCTTTGATCCACATCTCCAACTTAGCCTCCGTCAACAAAGCCACGTATGTCCAACACTCTATCCAACCCTAGTCTTCTTTGGTAGCATAATCCATTGCCAATAATGGCACGCAAATACCTGAAACCCCTCTTTACTACTACGCAATGTTCGTTCCTTGGTTTTCACATATACTTGCTCAATACTTACACTACATGTGTAATGTTTTATTTAATACAGACCACTCCATACATCAATATTCCAACCACACTAGCATATGTAACATGGGACATGTCCTCTTCTTCTTCCCATGTCTTGGGACATTGATCTGTGGATAACTTTACACGTACAGGATTATGCACCTTTATTGATTTACATTCTTGCATATTAAACCTCTACAATATTGTCGCTACAAACTTCCTCTGAGTTAACTATAGATTCCTATTTCTCAATCTCTTTTAATTTCCATGCCTAAGATAAACTATGTAGTAGTACATTTGAGTTTTCACATCTTGGATGATGTCCTTGTCATTTCTAATCAAAAACATATCATCCACATACAAGACCAAATAAATAACATGATCATCGGCTCATTTGAAATGCACACAATGATCTACTTTGCTCCTTGTGAAGCCAAGTCCCAATATATAAGTATCAATTTTTTTAGACCACATTCTTGGTTATTTCTTTAATCCATATAGGGACTTCTGTAGCCTACATACTAGCTCTTTCCTTCCTTTCAGAGCAAATCCTTCTAGTTGCTTCATGTAAATTTCTTCTTCCAATTGCCCATGAAGGAATGTTGTCTTCATGTTCACGTGTTTTACTTCAAGATCAAAAGCAATAACAAAAGATAAAATAAAAATAATAGAAGTTAGATTGGAAATAGGAGAAAATATATCACCAAAGTCAATTACTTCTACCTAGGAATAACCCTTTGCTACTAACCAATATTTGAATTTCTCCACTCTACCTTTTGCATTAAAATTCTTCTTAAACACCCATTTGTTGCCAATGGGGTTTCTTCTAGATAACAATTCCACTAGACCACAAGCCTCATTCTTGTCCAAGGTTACCATTTCTCCATGGCCTTTTTCTAGGGTTTTCCATCATCAAAGTCCATTTCCTCCCTATCATCATCAATTATAAACAAAACAAAATTAGGATAGAAATCAGGTGGAGTATATCATTATGGTTTCCTTCTTTCATGAACTGATCTCCTCAATGACAGAGTCTACGGTTCTTGCTTTGATTCTTGTTCTTCTATAGAGTTTGATTCATCTTCCTTTAATTCAAAATCTATCATTTATGGTTCTTTATCCCTTGCTAGAACTTCACGTTTGACAACATTTTGGACTTCTCTAAATATCACATCTCAATTATACGCAACCTTATTAGTTTCTAGTTTCTAAAGATTATAACCTTTCATAGCATTACTTTCTATCTTTCTTATCTAGCTTACTCGTATTCTCCTTTGCAACATGTACATAAGCATCACAACCAAATACCCTAAGATGTTTAAGAGAAGGTTTCTTAACATCCCATATGTCATGTGGAGTTTTGTCATTCAACATCAATGAGGGTGATCTACTTACCAAGTAACATGTAGTGTCTATTGCCTCTCCTTATAAATCACATCCAAACTCGGCACCATCGAGCGTGATTCCTCACTTTCTCCCTCAACATCTCATTCATCCTTTCTGCAACTCCATTATGTTGAGGTGTGTATGGATTACTCTATTTCCTTGCTATACTACACTTCTTACAGAATTCTTCAAATCCTTTCACACATAATTCTCCACCATTATCTATCCTCATCACCTTAATTTAATTCTCTATCTAATTTCCCACAAGAGCTTTAAACTCTTTAAACTTGTAAAATTTTCATATTTCTTCTTGAGGAAATAAACCCATTTAGTTTTTGAGAAGTCATCTATAAATGAGACATAATACATAGATTTACCTAGTGATGGAACCAACACAGGTCCAAACACATCATTGTGCACCAACTGTAACATTCCCTCTGACATCATATGATGTAGATTGGATCATTACATTGTTATCATCCATATTGATGTGAATAAGTGCAGGAATTAGTTCATAGTAACAATTTTACCAACTGGACACAGTTTCGCAAATTGGGGCATGAAACCTTGCGGGAGAAATTGGAGGCTTCAAACAATGTTTTTTTTGGGTAAAACTTTCCTGCTTTTGTGCACCTTTTTATGTTATTCTACACATAGATACATTTCCAATGATGGAATAATCACCCCAATGGGAGTCCTATGCAAAAGTTATGCCACTTAGAAGTTGAACTTCCTATTTTGGCCGTCATAATTTGAGGGGATGCCAAGGTAGCACCAAATATTCACATAAAAATGGCAAGACATGTGATAATGATGAAGAAAACTCTAGAAGAGTCCATATTGTAAATCTAGTTAAGGGTTGAAGGAGTCAAACCTAACCACTAGTAGGTTATCAGGTTGTGTTATAACTGGGTCAATGGGAGGAAATGGGGTTCTATTCTATGCAAGTGCATATTGTTCCATAGATGAACAAAGTAGTTGAGAAGGGATAGGGAGTGATCCGGATTTAAACAGGAACGCAAAAAATTACAGAGATAACCATAAACACAAAGATGCAGCAGAAATAATACTTCATTTCATTAATGTAAAATACAGAGATATGCTTACAAACAAAAAATGGAAATAAATAGCTAGGGCGATGGTAGTTTATCTCTGAGAAGAGATGTGGTGGCTACATGCCTCTGAATTGTGTTACAATGAGGCTCGAAGGCCTATTTATTGTTGAGAAATAATAGAAAACCCTAAACATCCAAAACCTAACCCTAGAAGATGAAACACCGAATTGTGGGCTCCATTTGGGTAAATTGGTACATCAACTTCCCGTGGTCGTAAATTTGGCATACGATCTCCGTTTGACGCGTACAATATCTCGTTAGAAAGATCTATCCAAGAACTACAACTTTGGGAAGAGTAACATCAATCCATGAACCCATGTTGCTCCCAATTTTCCCAAAAAACGTCATTTAGGGCCTCAAAACGGCTCCGGAAGTTTAGGACCCGAAAAACTGCTAAAAATAGTAAACTGTGCTACAATTAAGGGAACTGAAAAGCTGAAAGAAACAATGGTGGGGGTCCAAGTGGACTTGGCGAGTGGCCACCAATATCCACCTGGATCATTCCTCCCCCCTTAGGAAGTAATGGTCCCCATTGCGTTGAGTTCCTCCATGAGCTGAGGAAACTTCTACTGAACTTGGTCCCTGGTGAGCCACTTGCCCTGGTGAAGGAGTTGGCCTACTTTGACAACTCGATACAGTTGGATGTTCTGCTGGCGAGTGTGCTTGATCTGTATGTCCATGATTCGATCAGTTGCAACTTGTTCCATGCAATTTGGATTTAACTCTGTGGGTGTGAGCTATTCTACAATGTCGAATGTGTCTAGTAATGGTGGAAAGTATGGCCGAAGGCGGTCCACATTGAACATTAGGTGCATGCCAAGGAATGGGGGAATGCTAAACTCAAATGCATTGTCTCCCACAACCTTGGTAATGGCGTAAGGACCATATCGGAGTGGTCTGAGTTTCCGATAGGCTCCGATAAGGCGTTCCTTTTCCAAATGCAACCAAACTTTGTTGCCCACCTGAAACTTGTGTGGCACCTGATGTTGATCATGTCGCTGCTTGTACTTGGCGTTTGATTTTTCCAGAATGTCATGGACTTGCTAGCGAATATGTTGGATGTGCTCAATGAAGTTTTTTGCCTTATCTGTTTCGGACTGGACATGAGCCGAATCTGCGTGAGTAGCTGCAAATGGCATGGCCACATCAATGGGACATAGTGGTTGGAATCCCAAGCCCACCTGGAAAAGGGCTGTGGCCAGTCAAGCTGTGGAGAGCCCGGTTGTAGCTGTGTTGAACATAGGGGAGGCTCTCATCCCATGTGCGTGGATGCTTTGAGTTGTACATGCGCAGAATGTGTACAATCATCCTGTT